>JABMCL010002529.1:152500-190690 GCA_018857735.1 Alviniconcha marisindica | reverse complement strand
TAAATCAAAGGTCATGGTCTTCAGAAAGGGCGGCTATCTGGTTGCTAAAGAAAGATGGCTCTGGGATGATCAAAAGTTAGAAGTGGTTAATACGTACAAATACTTGGGACTAATTTTTTTTCTACTGGACACAGTTTTACTGCAGCAATGGAAGACATTGCAATCAGAGCCAAAAAAGGTACAATAGAAATTTTAAGAACACTAAAAAAGATTGGTTGTAACTCACCTGTGATTTTTTTCAAACTTGTTGATGCACAAATTGCGCCAACACTGTTGTATGCAGCTGAGATTTGGGGTTATAAAATGTATGAGCAGATAGAGTGTGTACATCTTTTTGCATGTAAAAGATTTTTGCATGTGCGTAACAAGACTCCGAATGACGTTGTCTACGGAGAATTGGGTCGCTATCCACTGTTTATACCAGCTACAGTCAGATTTGTCAGGTATTGGCTGAAACTGCTCAGACAAACAGATAACCTTTACTCAAAGAAATCGTACAAAATGTTATTAGAAATGAAAAACAGAGGTAAAGCAACATGGGTGTCACATATAAGATCAGTTTTGTGCTATAATGGATTTGAACAAGTGTAGCTGTTTGGCTGTGGGAATGACAAGATCTTTTTCAGTGAACTAAAAGAAAGGTTGTACAGTTCTTTTTGCCATGGATGGTGGAATCGCCTAGAATCGAGTGAAAGGCTAGCAGTTTATAAAGGTTATAAGAACTGCTTTGAAAGGGAAAAGTATGTGGATTTTCTTTGGATGGACATATACAGGAATGCCTTTGCTCGGTTCAGAATGGGTGTATCCCAGATTAATGTCCACCAACACCGTTTTTTACCAACAGCGCGTAATGTAGCATGCCCATTTTGTGCTGAAGAAAAAGAAACAGAAGTACATGTGTTTCTTGAATGTCCATGCAGTGTACGTTTTCTTAAGCCACAAATATTTACCAGACAAAGCAAGTGTCCATGATAATAGAAGTCATTCCCTAAGTCTTATGAATAGTAAATTTCAGCACACCGTTTTCAATGTGGCTAAATTTTTAGTCTGTGCATTTAATCTAAGAACATCGAAGATGGAAGTGCCCTCTTGATTGGAAGATAAGTTAATAAACCAGGGAGTATTTTGTATGTAAACCTACTAAGTATGTTATCATATTCTTTGAACAACATATTTGGTCGGATAATATATACGCGTGTGTAAATATGAAAATGCATGTAATAATGTGTACAGGTTATTATCACGTGTAACTATGCTCGGGCTCATGTGAGTCTCTTCTTTCCCCCACTGAAAGGGGCCGTTGGCCTATATTCATTAAAATGTGTCAGTGTCAGTCTCTCTCTCTCTCTCTCCGCTCTCTCTCTCTCTCTCTCTCTTCTCTCTCCTCTTTCCTTCCCCTCTTCCTCCCCCCCCCCCCCCCCCCCCCTCTGTCTTTAACTCCCCTCTCTCCCTCTCTTTATCTTTAACTCTCCCCACACTCTCTCCCTTTCTTTGTCTTTAATTCTCCCCTCCCCCCCCCCCCATCCCCCCTCTGGTCTTTAACTGTCCGCCAGCTCTCTTTCTCTCTCTGTCCCTCTTCTCTCCCCGTTTGTCTTGACCTCTCTCCCCTATCGCTCCCTCTCTATGTCTTTAACTCTCTCACTCCCCCCTCCCTCCCTCACTTTGTAGCTAACCTCCCACTTTCCCCTATGTGCATTTCCCCCCCCCCCCCCCCACCCCTCTTTGTCTTTAACCCCTCCAGCCCCCCCCCCCCCCCCCCTTCACAACCCTCTCTTTGCCTTTAACTCCCACCTCTCACCCTTTGTCTATAAGTCTCCCCCCCCCCCCCCCCCTTCTCCTCCTTTTCTCTTGAAGCTCCCTCTCTTTACCTTTCCTTCACTCTCCCCTCCTCTTTGTCTTTAACTCTCTTCCTCTCTTTGCTCTTTGTATTATTACTCTTCCCCACCCCCCCCTCCACGTTTCTGTCTTTAAAAAGTTTCTCTCCCCCTCCCCCCTCCATCCCTCTTTGTCATTAACTCGCCCCCTCTCCATCCCTTTGTCTTTAGCTCTCCCCCTCTCCATCTCTTTGTCATTAACTCTCCCCCTCTCCATCCCTTTGTCTTTAGCTCTCCCCCTCTCCATCTCTTTGTCATTAACTCTCCCCCTCTCCATTCCTTTGTCTTTAACTCTCCCCCTCTCCATCTCTTTGTCTTTACCTCTTAATCTTTGATTCTCCCCCCACTCCATCTCCTTGTCTAACATTCTTCCCCTCTCCCTCTCTCTTCTCTTTGTGTTTAACTCCCCCCCCCCCCCCCCCCCCCCCCCTCCATCTCTTTGTTTTTAACTCTCCCCTCCTCTCTCTCTCCTCTCTGACTTTAACTAGCCCCACTCTTCGTCTCTTTGTCTTTAACCCCCCCCCCTTTCTTTGTCTTTAACTCTACCCCTCCTCTCTCTCTCCCGTCTTAACATCTCCCCACATTTCTTTACCCCCCCCCCCCCCCCCCCCATCTCCCTTTCTTTGTCTTGAACTCTATCCTTTTCTTTCTCTTTAACTCTACCCCTCCTCTCTCTCATGTCTTTAACTCTCCCCACTCTTTGCCTTTAACCCCCGCCCCCCCATCTCATTTCTTTGTCCTCAACTCTCCTCTCCCCCTCCTAAAACGACCCCCCCCCCCCCCCCCCCGGCTCTGTCTCTGTCGCTCTCTCTGTCTCTGTCTGTCTGTCTCTTTGATTGAAGTAATGTCAAATAAACGTCATAATCATAGAAATGATGACTGTGATGAAAGTGCTACTACACTACAGTGAATGATATTATTACGTGCCCAGTCTGGGTCACAGTCTCTTCGGCCTTTGCTGTGCAGATCGACACATCTGCTGCAGCCTAGAAGTACAAACAGGTGGGTTAACAAATTTAGCCATGACAGAGCATCAACTGATCAATATGAAGGTTTAATCGCAGTTGATCAAGTATCAAAGTTCAATATTAGCATGACAAGCCGTCAATTGCTCAAGTATGAAAGTGTAATATTAGCCATATATATTGATCAAGTACGAAGGTACAGTATCGGCCATGACAAAGCGACACTTGATCAAGTATAAAGGTAAAATATCCGCAACGACAAAGCACATGAGAGTCGAGGTGGCCGTCCTGGGCTGTCCGTCCTAACGAGCCTTCTGGTTTCCGTGGACGTAAGGATTTATTGAACCATGCTTCGGCGTTGGTCACAGTTTGTCCCTAATATGTCAGCCGGCATCCGAGGACATTAAGCATCGCTTCATCAACGACAAAGCAACAGTTGATCAAGTATAAAGAGACAATATCAGCCACACAAAGCTACAGTTGATCAAGGAGGAAAGTACAATATCAGCCATGACAAAGCAACACTTGATCAAGTACAGAGGTATGATATCCGCAACGACAAAGCAACAACTGATCAAGTATAAAGATACAATATCAGCCATGACAAAGCAACAACTGATCAAAATAATTAATGTGAAAGTACAATATCCGCAACGACAAAGTAACAACTGATCAAGTATGAAGACACAATATTACCCATGACAAGGCAACAACTGATCAAGTATGAAGACACAATATTAGCCATGACAAGGCAACAACTGATCAAATATGAAGACACAATATTAGCCATGACAAGGCAACAACTGATCAAGCGTAAAGGTCACGTGCCGCAACGAAACGTTGACGACACGTGGCTGAGTGCATGCCCCAGGGTCAAGCGATAACGGGTTTCTGCTTCAGCTAGGCTAGAAAAAGGGAAGCTGGGAACGCCTATAACACGAGAGCGGTTTCGCCTATTGTTTCCGAGGTAAAGGAACACACGAAACACGTTTGATAACCTTCATAATCGCCATGCTGTAAGCTTGCGACCGAAATCATAAATTGACTCCTTCCCACAATCCTCTCTTGGGCGTCTAGTTTGTCTGGCAAAGAGCTAAGAGGCTGATGAAATAATAGACTTTAACCGTCCCTGCCATTCAGTTGCTGTGGGGGGGGGGGGGGGGGGGGTATTTCATGTCTCACGTTCGTGCTACGGCGAATTGGAGCCAAGGCCACAGACAGTATTAATGCTATTACAGGGCGTGAATTCCACCCCCACCCATTCAACATCAGGCTTGCCTCCGCCCCCCCCCCCCCCCCCCCCCCCCCCGTACCCCACCAACCACCAAATAATTAACAACAACAGACATACAAAACAACAACAACAAAACACACACACACACACACACACACACACACACACGCACGCACGCACGCACGCACGCACGCACGCACGCACACACACATAAATGTACTGACCACGGGATGAAGGATGCCATTGTGGCGGTTTATAAAGAAGCTTAAACAAACTAGGAGTAGCCCATTATTTGATAAACCAATTTTTTTGTTTTGTTTTCTACGGAATGACGTTAGCAACAGGAGGGAGTAGTACCAACAGTCACAAAGGTCGTTGACACCAGAGCCGGCATGCAGCCGATTTTTACGTAGTCTTGGTAAGGTAGGGTGGGCCTCCGTTTTCAATTCACCCCAGACTTTGGGCGACTGATGTTCTCTCTCTCTCTCTCTCTCTCTCTCTCTGGGTGAGGGTGTGTCAGCGAGATTAAATGGATTTGAGAGGTGAAAGAGAGAGACGGTGTGTGTGTGCAAGCGCGCGCGCGTGTGTGTGTGTGTGTGTGTGTGTGTGTGTGTGTGCCCGTGCGCACACGTTTGTGAGAGAGAAATTCCTGTCGTTCTGACTTTGAGCTGTCTCTACTGATATAGTTCCAGAGAACTGGAACACAGTTGGACGTGAGGGAGTAAGTTAGCGCAGCGGGCACGTGGACAATGAGATTATCAGCACCTCCAGTCCAGTGACCATCGACAGTCATCAACAATTGATGCTGACCACTTCTCGCATGATTCGTTTACCCAGGCCTGCAGGCCGGGCTGTGGGCGTGGTCAGCAAAGGGTCGCACAAACAACAGTCGTAGCTGACGCAGGCAGAACACTTAACGAAATACACGTGTGAACTGGAAGAAGTCGACAGAGGCAGGCAGACAGACAAAAGGAGAAAGAAATCGGGAAAGAAGGGGCACGGAGTTTACGCTATAAAGAGAGAGGAAAAATGCAAACAATACTCACTCACACACACACTCACACACACACACACACACACACACACACACACACACACACACACACACACCACATTTTCAGCAGTAACAAAATAACAAATCCGACCATTTGTGGAGTGAAGATAGAAAGAAACGCTTTCGTCAAGGGTCTTACTGAGCCACACTGAGAATCGTTGTCCTCTACGGTCACAGACACTACACAGAAAGCGACATCACGTGATGCCAGTGCCCTCCATTCGCCAGAGCACGTGCCCCCAAACATTCGCCCCAACTTTGCTTGGCTGCCTTTGGTTGCTAAAGAGTTTTCGGGCGAAGAGGCGCCCTGTTATTACACCGGGCACCCGACCTGTGTAGTTCTTTTATCTGAACTGCCATTGAAATCAACCATCTTGATTGGTCGTCGAACCAAAAGCGGGATTACTGCATCGGTCTTGATATATTTCTTTCTGTTGTTCCTGCTGCTGCTGCTAGTCCGTCAGCCATTAAACAGCGAATAGTGCTTATTGTCATTATTTTACACACTGCATTTGGCAGTCACCATCGTTTCTGACGGACAGAAAAGCACGTGTGTACGCAGTCACCATGGTTTGTGACTGACAGGAATGCAGTCACCGTTGTTTCTAACAGTAAATCACGTGTGTATGCAGTCACCAGTCGCTCAGCTGTCCATCCGTCCAACGTTCCGCCTTTGGCACAGACTGTGCGATCGTTTTGGTGACTGAATGCTGCCACGTTCTGACCGACTGCAATCGTTTGGAGCTATGAAGGCGACGTTCCGTCTGACCGACTGCAATCGTTTGGAGCTATGAAGGCGACGTTCCGTCTGACCGACTGCAATCGTTTGGAGCTATGAAGGCGACGTTCCGTCTGACCGACTGCAATCGTTTGGAGCTATGAAGGCGACGTTCCGTCTGACCGACTGCAATCGTTTGGAGCTATGAAGGCGGCGTTCCACCTTTGGCACAGACTTTGCCATCTTTTAGAGACTGGATGCGACGGTCCGCACTTGCCATAGAATTTGCGGTCTTTTTCTGAGCGATCTGTTCACTAACATACCCTTCTATCCACTCACGCATTCTTCCATATATTCACAGATCAGTAAACTAACCTTACATCCAATCTCCCGATGACCCTTCATCCATCCACTCAATGATCACCCTTCTATCCACTCATCCACCCTTCCGTCAACTCAGCGATCACCCTTCCACCCACTCAATGATCGCCCTTCCATCAACTCAATGATCATTCTAGCATTCACTCAGTGATCACCCTTCGACTCAATGATCACCCTTCCTTCCACTCAATGATCATCCTTCCTTCCACTCAATTATCACTCTTCCATCCATTTAGCGATCACTCTTCCATCATTTCAATGATAACTCTTCCATCCACTCAATGACCACATTTTTATCCACTCAATGATCACTTTTCCATCCCCTCAATAATCACCTTTCCACGCACTCAATAATCACCTTTCCATCCACTCACTCACTCACCATTCCATAGACATGCCGATTACCATTCGATGCGCTCTTTCATCTTTCCATCTAGTTACCCTTCATACTTTGAGTCCTTTGCCCATCATTCCATGTATGTTCGTTGTGGATGTGGTCATGCAGTTGGAACCAGTGCTGTCGTCAGTGTGTGTATGACGAACGAGTAACACGCCTGGTTACTGGTGTTTGAGTAACCTTTGTGGTTACTGTAGTTGCATCACCTGTGCGGTTACTGTTGTTCCTGTAACGTTTTTGGTTTGCAGGGTAATAATTATGTGTGACTTGCTGTTCGAGTAACCTGTGTAACCAGTTGTAGGACCTCACGAGGCAGAATGTTGTGTGCGTTGGAAGCATAGAGTAACTAGCATGCGGCATTGAAGTAAAGAGTGGGCTTTGAAGTGAAGCATGCGGCATTGAAGTAAAGCTGCGGCTTTGAAGTGAAGCATGCGGCTTTGAAGTGAAGCATGGGGCTTTGAAGTGAAGTATGCGGCTTTGAATGAAGCATGCGGCTTTGAAGTGAAGCATGCTGCTTTGAAGTGAAGCATGGGCTTTGAAGTGGAACATGGGCTTTCAAGTGAAGCATGCGGCTTTCAAGTGAAACATGGGCATTGAAGTGAAGCATGGGCTTTGAAGTGAAGCATGGGTGTTGAAGTGAAACGAGGGTTTTCAAGTGAAGCGTGGGCTTTGAAGTGAAGCAAATGGAACCTGGGTGCAAGACTGTCAAATTACTTATTTCTGTAAATTGTAATGTGACGTGTTCATATCGTATGCCTCGTGTGACATTAAAGTGTGAGTGAAAACCTATCCAACTACTTCCATCCCCTCGTAATAATAATAGTAATACTAATCAAAAGATAAATCTTGTTAAACGCAATTCTCAAACCCGAGTGAAACTCACTGCACTGTACAAATAACTCATGACACAAAACCCATTAACATACATTTTGGTTGAGAGAAACTTAAGTATGGTAGTCTACCATAAAAATATATAAAAACAAGAACATTTCATATAGCAAACAATGAACACACACACACACACACAAACGCAAATCGGCGCGCGCACCAGTCAACCCCCCCCCCCCCCCCCCAAAATAAGCATTACAATCAGTAAATTACCAATAACCTCAAAATCTCTCTTATCTTCCCATCCATCCATTCACATTGACATCGACACACCCATATTTCGACTCGACCTTCCATCTAACCATTCATCATTCCTTCGCATCACTCTTGAAACTCAGTTTAACCTCACCCATCCATCCATTCACTCTGCCGTCCACATTCCCATCTTTCGACTCGACCTTCCATCTAACTATATATATTCATCATTCCTTCACATCACTCTTGAAACTCCACTTAACCTCCACCCACTCACCACTGCTTCAGCTCACCCTGTTATCCACCAACACTCTGTACGGGTGAGACACGGCTGTAATGGTAAGACACGGCTATAATGGTGAGACGGCTGTGTGCCTAAGACACAGCTGTACGGGTGAGACACAGCTGTACGGGTAAAACACGGATGTGCAGGTAAGATACGGCTGTAAGGGTGAGACACGACATTGCTGTACGGGTAAGACATGACACCGCTTTAAGGGTAAGACATGACACCGCTTTAAGGGTAAGACACGGCTGTACGGGTGAGACACGACATTGCTGTACGGGTAAGACGTGACACCGCTTTAAGGGTAAGACACGGCTGTACGGGTGAGACACGACATTGCTGTAAAGATAAGACACTGCTGTACGGGTAAGACACAGCTGTAAAGATAAGACACGGATGTACGGGTAAGACACAGCTGTAAAGGTAAGACACGGCTGTACGTGTAAGACTCGGCTGTATGGGTAAAACACGGCTGTACGGGTAAGACACGTCTGTACGGGTGAGACACGGCTGTGCGCGTAAGACATGGCTGTGTGGGTAGGACACGGCTGTGCGGGTAAGACACGGATGTACGGGTAAGACATTGCTGTACGGATGCGACACGGCTGTACAGGTAAAGCACAGCTGTAAGGTAAAACAGCTGTACGGATAAGACACGGCTGTAAAGTTAAGGCGCGGCTGTAAGGATTGTGCTGTCACTAACGTGCATTTGCTGCGCAGACAAAGCGTACAGTTTGCAAATTAAAAGCTACATCTTATTGTGCCATTTGCCTAACATAATTATTCGCGATACAGTAAAACAAAAGTTACCAGGTGATGATTTTTCAGATGAAAATTTTTGGGATCCATTGACATTTTTTTGTTCAAAAGGACACTTCGCAAGCCATTTTTATGTTTTACATTGGTTATGTGCCAAAGGATAAGAAATGATGTGTCACCAAAAACCACTTTGACTGCACTCGATACGGCGTATAGCCTTTCAACCCGCAACCTCATCGTGATGGAAGTTGCAATAGGGATCGCCTCTGCCCTAGCCCAACTCACTGGAACATCATGAGATGGGTTACAGAGAAAAATAATGGCCTTCTCTAAGATCACGACACTTGAAGCGGCTTCTCCACCTAAAAGCAATTTGAGTCCATCAGGCGAGAAAAAAGCTCCCGAAGCGATTTTACCTCTGCGCATTTCTTTCCCTCGGTTCTTGGCTTTTTGTGTGTTAATGACGAATCATTTTGTTCCGACGACAGGATCCAGTTACAGCAGCTCATCTGGAAGAGACGGATGCGACCAGGGTCGTGGAAGAAGGTTCCTTTTTGGTTTCTCGTATCTCTCGATCGATGGCCTTTCCTGTCTACGTCTGTCTCTGCTTCCCTCTGCCAAGAACAAACACGATCGCAAAGTAAATGTCCACGACAATTTCACAAATATCAAAGACCAGCTGGGTAATAATAATAATTATAAAGCAGATTTTAAAAAAAATAAAAAAAAATAAAAAAAAAGAAGAAGAAGAAAAACGGAACAAGAAACGCAAAACATAAAAATCAACTAACTAGTAATACATCATGATCCCAACCCAATTCTAAGGCACAATGCGCCGTACAAGCTTCAGAAAAATGTACAAACACATAAAAAATGGACAAACACATAAAAATGGACAAAATAAAAAGGTCTGAGACGATACGACCGCCAAACCACGCAAGAATTTGCATACAGTAAATAAACACATACATGATCTACCACAATATACAAGACTACTACTCTGCCAAGATTCAGTGTTGCACTACTTGTAAATAGCTCTTTCAAAACTTCAACACCACTCTCGGCAAAAACATATCTTCGCCTCTTCCCTGGACGTTTGGCTCTGCCAACCACTCGAATGTCTTTTCTGATTACTTCACCGGGAAAATCCGCACCATCAGAAACAACCATTTCCTCCACATCTGGAATTCACTCCCACAAGGTCTTGGACACTGCTGTCATCTTTTAAAGCCAAACTGAACACCTTCCTCTTTTCACAGTATTTCCGCCCCAACTAATCTCAACACTCAGTTTCTGCTACAGTCAGTGTGCGTGTGTGTGTGTGTGTGTGTGTGTGTGTGTGTGTGTGTGTGTGTGTGTGTGTGTGTGTGTGTGTGTGTGTGTGTGTGTGTGTGTGTGTGTGTGTGTGTGTGTGTGTGTGTGTGTGTGTACGTGTGTGTGTGTTTTCCACATAATATGTAAATTGTTTTAGTAGGACTGTGTATATGTGTATAGAATATACTGTTTAGGTTAATATGTATCATGTGAGCGCTCAGGACGTTGGTGAGCACATGATAATAATAATAATGTACATTTATCATGCACTCATCAACACCTTGAGCGCTCACATGATAATATAAACCTAAATATGATATTCTATACACATGTAGAGCACAGTCCTACCAAAACAATTTACATAAAGTATTACACGGAAAAAATTAACACACGCACTACACAAACACACACACACACACACACACACACACACACACACACACACACACACACACACCACACACACACACACAATGACTGTAGCAGAAACTGGGTACTGATATTAGTTGGGATGAAAATACTGTGAAAAGAGGAAGGTTTTCAGTTTTTATGATCAAACTCTGATCTGAGCACACAGATATAATACAAGTAGATACACGCACACACACACACACACACACACACACACACACACACACACACACACACACACACACTCACACATGCAGTTGGGGGAAGTTGCTTTTTAATCATATGCAGATTCGAAGAGATGTTTTAAGGCGGAAAAAGTTCTTTCCGCTTGAAAGAAGATGCAGACGCTGAATGACGAGCATCACACACACACACACACACACACACACACACACGTTTTATTGACAACCAGTAATCACTTTTTTACGCAGACTTACATTTTCCTAGAACGTTGCAAGACATCATTAAAACCACAAAAATAAAAACAATCGGTGAAAAACAGTTATTGCAATCTGCATGCATTTCTTCCGTGACCTGCACTCAAAACTGAGAGCTTCCTGGTGTTCTATCCGTGACGTCAAAAACTCTGGTGATGTCAAGATGAAGCGGGGATGAGGGGGGAGGGGGGGGGGGGGGGGCGCACAACGTTGTAATGAGCTCGTGAAATAGAAGTTAGTGATGGTGTCCAAAAAGTCACGTTAAAAGATCATTATAAATTTAACGGCATGTTCAATCGCAAAACATTTAATGTGGATCATGTTCTTTTAACCTGCACCAAGCACACGAGAAGTTTAGCCTGGGAAGGCTAGTTACGATAAAAGGAACTCTCTTTCGGAGGCTAAACTTCTCGTGTTCTTAGAGGAGGTTAAATGAACATGATTCGCTTTAAAAGTTTTGTGACTGAACATGCCGTTGATTTTATAACGATTTTTGAAGTCGACTTTCCCAAACACTGTTACTAACACTGTTTTCACGAACTCCCGCGTATTAGTATGACATCATTGATAGGATACCGGAAATTTTCAGTTTTGTGTACATGTCACGTAAAAGTGCTTTTTGTCAATGATTTCGCCGATCATTTCGGTGTAGTTGAGGTAATTGTCCAGTTCAAAGTCAGGTCTCGTCATGATCACTCTCATGATTCTGGCGTTGTCTAGGATAGGCTGGTGAAACCTTCTCAAGCTTGAATTTACTTTGAAGTTTCAAGGTAAGCCCTGGGGCTACCTCTTCCTCTGCCACCATAGCAGATGGCACAAAATCCACAATTGTGAGTGCCGCCTCACCTGTACCAACTGGCGCTGTATCGGTGTTTGCAGTGGGATGACCATGTAAGTTCATCTTGCCCAGAAGGTCGTCAAGTGTTCCTTTATGCCCCGCACTCACAGGACCACTGCACAAGGGTCCACCCCATGCTCTTGTTGCAGTTCTTTTAGGGCTTCTCGAAGCAAGACATGGAGAGCACGTCGCAGATTGAGTTCTTTGATATCATCCTCAGGGGCGTGCTTCAGCGATGCTAGACAGGTGAACCCCTCTTTGTCCAGAATTCAGTGACTTCACTTGGTAGCCACATACACCAAGACGAATAGGAAAATAAAAAAATAAAAAAAAGAACGCTTAGCTAGATTGGCAAGAGGCCGACAACACAGATCTATACAGGTCGTGGCAGGTAAACCTGGGTGACCAGATGGAGAGGTGGAGAGAGTTGTGCAAAAGTTTAGACATCTGCGATAGGAAACTGGCAAAGCTGTTACTGGACAAGTAAAAGGAAAGGTTCCTGATACTTCTTTTCTGATTGATAGGAATAGTCTACCGGAACCATACGTTTAAATATTTTTCTGCTACTAACTGTTTGCGTAATGTGTGTGTGTGTTTCTGTCGGTTTATTATTATTATTGGAAATGGTGTCTAAAATATTTCCTGTAGCAGCATCGGATCAATACGCTGAGAGAACAGTTCGTCACCTAACACCTTGCATCTCAGTCCATCGCCGAGCATTATTAGTAAACGGCAGCTACTGGCCTCATCCGCTATAGTGAGGTACACAGTGTCGATTAGGAGATTTATTCAAAGAAAGACATAAAACTATTCACACAATCATCAGTTAAGTCGCCCGACAGATTATTAGGCCTGAGCAGATTACGTGCCTGAGACGACGCCACTGTTAACTGTTTGCAGGCCGAGTCTACAAAAACATGTGTAAAACAACAAAATGTAATGACGTAGTATGCAATCCGTAAATAGCTGCACCCCGTGGGGAGATCCCCAATTTATTTTTAGACCATCATAGTTAAAAGGATCAAAGCTAAAATTATTGCTACAGAAAATTCGTACCTAAAACAATTTTTAAAAAATCGTGCCAAAAATAGTTTTGGGCCAAATCTGCGTGGGCTAGTCCCTTTAAAACAATGTATGTATTGTGCTCTTGGCACTTGTAGACCCTAGCAACCTGGGGACATCTGACTGAGTATGTTGGCCATCAAAGTACACAGTTCAGGTTGTCTGCAAGTGAGCTGTTGTTGTTTGTGTCTTTGCGGCTGGTTCTAATAAATGTACTATCCAGATTTGAAATTGCGATCACAATCGCTCCTCGCAACTCATTTGCTAGGACAAAAAGGCCGTTTCCAAACAGTATTTTATTGCTTGAACAGTTTCTTACCACACACACAGTTTCAAGTGTTGCAACTTTCCATTTCTCTTGTAGCGGGCTTTATTGCTTGAACAGTTTCTTACCACATACACAGTTTCATGTGTTGCAGCTTTCCATTTCTCTTGTTGCGGGCTTTATTGCTTGAACAGTTTCTTACCACACACACAGTTTCATGTTTTGCAACTTTCCAATTCTCTTGTAGCGGGCTTTATTGCTTGAACAGTTTCTTACCACACACACAGTTTCATGTTTTGCAACTTTCCAATTCTCTTGTAGCGGGCTTTATTGCTTGAACAGTTTCTTACCACACACACAGTTTCACGTGTTGCAACTTTCCATTTCACTTGTAGCGGGCTTTATTGCTTGAACAGTTTCTTACCACACACACACAGTTTCATGTGTTGCAGCTTTCCATTTCTCTTGTTGCGGGCTTTATTGCTTGAACAGTTTCTTACCACACACACAGTTTCATGTGTTGCAACTTTCCATTTCTCTTTAGCGGGCTACCTCAGACCGTGGTCCCCTCTGTTAAAAACCCAAAGCTGACCAACGTTCTTTCTTAACAGCATGGAGTAGGTCACGATATAGCCATGTATGTTTCGTCAATGCCAAAAATGTCTTTCTTGTCCTAATTTCCACCTCCCGGGTCCAATCACCTTCATTTTTTCCAAATCCTCTCCTTACTTTTCAACTGCGTTAGTTTTGGCTGAAGCGGTTTCCTGTGTTAGCCAGTCGAGGAACCGGTGCACAGAGTGTCCACACACACACACACACACACACACACACACACACACACACACACGTTTTTTTCTTTTTTTCTTTCTTTCCCATTAACGGCAGTATTGATAACGATCGGTCCACATGTCCACCAGGAACACTGGCACGCGGTGTGAAGCGGCCACCATTGTGCTGGCGCTTTCGCTGCCAGGAACGTGGAGGAATCATAAATGGCCCATTTCTCAATAGCTTCTGATTGGCTGGCAGTCGCTCATTGTTGATGAGGTGATTCAAATAGCGTTATTTCGATTCCACATGTTAGTCATGGCTTTTGGTTGACTTGTTTTCCCCCTGAAATCGCTGAATTCGATGACCTCGATAGACACAAATGTTTAACAGACAGGGTTTTCATGGTGCACGAGTTTACATTGCAACATGGAGTTCCCTTTTGTATTAAATGTCCGTAGGCCGACTCGGAAAAAAGAAGAAGGCTTTACTGATTTTAGTGACCGTTTACGGCGTCCTTTGCTGATTTTAATTCGTGTGCAGTGGTACCCACGCTCGTAGACCGAACTGTGTCTGACAACTGCTTCCTTTGACCACACAGTTGTGACTATAACAAACTTTCACTGTTTTACATCCCGTGTTATCGCTAGCGCTCAGCTAGTGAGTCATCACCATTTCAACGCTCAAGCAACTTTACACCGAGCTGCAGTTAAGACCCCACGAAATGAATATGCAAATCACATGGCATTTACGTTGTGTGGTGGCGTGACTTGGAGGCCAGAGCGAGGGCCGACCGCAAAGGGGGTCCCACAACGAGACGTCTTTAACCTGGCCTTTTACTGTCTCTAATGTCTACAATCCAGCACTCTGAGCTAGCCCATTAGGGAAGCGAAACGGCTCAGTTCCTGTCAGATAATCACAGTTGTGGTTCGTGAACACTGTGCTCTCTGGAGATAGTCGAACATTAAGAAGGGGTGAAAGTGAAATTTTCAAAACACGGTGATATTGTTACCTCCCCCCCCCCCCTCCAAAGAAAAAAAGAAAAAAAGAAAAAAGCGAAGAAGTATCTCTTGTCTTTATGATGCACAGTACAAAAATAATTGACTTGTAGCAGGTTTTTCAGTCGATGTAATTTCTAGTTTGTGAAAAGCCGACGTTTGAAAGTAGCTAAATTATGGCCACGAGAGTTGCCATTCTGTTTTTGACATTCAATGCATGCAAAGTCATGACCATGGCCGACATGTATGGCAAAATTATATGTGAGGTCATTACCAAGGCCAACAATTATGGCAGAAGTGTAAGTGAGGTCATTACCAAGGCCAACAATTATGGCAGAAGTGTAATTTTTGTCATGAGCCAGCCATTTTCTGCTCTCCACTCATAACGAGCGTCCCGGCATGCTACGTCTGAGGAGCTCAAACTCAAAAAAAGGACTTCAGTATTTTATAGTAATGGAACAACCATAAGAAGTCTGCAGAAGGAATATTTGCAGATTGTCTACGCTCTGAGACCAGCTTCCATCATCTGACTTAATGCAGTCATGTTAGAGGCAACAGTGCAGCGTTGGGTGTATGGTCCCTCTCGCGCAGACCTCTTGGGGTTTAGGTACTGACCTATCTCTCAGAAGGCAACGTTTTGTGAAGCATGTCATGGGAGCGGTCATAGAAAGTAGCTAGCTCTCTTTGTTCTTACCTATACTCTGCGGTCAGGTATAGACTTTCTCTAGACTGGATTTGACAGCTGCAGCTTTGCTGTTCTGAAGCAAAATACCAGAAGAGGAAGAATCGTAGATAATTAACTGTAGGTGGGCTTTAAGATGACAACGAACAGACAGTGCAGCAATTAAAGACCTATTTGCCGAGTTCTCGTGGAAGATTTCTTCCCACGAGCCAGAAGTTGTTCCGAGACAAGCTGACACTAGGCAGGCGTCTTCACCACAGGATCAGTGTTAGGGGCGCAGATGAGGGCCTTGAGACTTCTCCGTTCGGGAGTTGGCGGACGTTCATAAAAGATTCAGAGAAAAGGTTGAGCTGGGTACGGGGGAATCATTCGGCTGGTAAGATTTTGTTGTGGCTAAAACATATTCTTCATGATGTGATAGATCGGAGCACACCAAACTTTAGAGAGAAAAAAAAAAGACTGCTCTGTAAATGAGACTATACAAATCAGTGAGCAAATTTCGGGATAGTAATAATGCAAGTATCATTTTTGTCGCGACACAAGTTTTGTTGCGACAAACAACACGTGTTTGTCGTGACAAACATACTTTTGTCGCGACAAAAGACGTGTTTTGTCTTTGTCGCGACGAAAATGATACTTGTGGCAGCTCCCGCCAATGATAGTCACTGCAGCTGCAGCAACATCGTTCATGTTTTCGGCAAGGACATCGCAGCAACATCAGACACCCTGTCGCGACAATTCCTGCCGGTGTAACCAGGCGATGACTACGGGGGAAGTCCTTCACACTGTGATTCACTGTCATGAAAAACCGACCAATGAGCAATACGAAGACGAAGCATCCGCAAGACGCTACCAGCAGCGACCATCAGATGCAATACATCAGCTATTACGCCAAGAACGGCTAGCCTGGACAACGCCAGCTATTTCAACCCAGCTTCAAGGATGGCCGAAGGCAATAAAAACAAACCCTCCATCATGGGAACTGTAGAATCATTTTCAAGGGAGAGAAGAGCTATGTTGCAGCGGCTGCACGCGCTGGAATGTTGACAAAGATCTATTCCAGTCACTTGGGGCGGAGAAGTGAACAGCGTGCCAGAGACAGTGTCATCTCGCCAGGCGTGGCAACTGCGGTACACAACAAGGTTGGTATGTGCCCCATCTGCGCCCCCAGCCCCTGAAAAACAAATACCAAACCAAACCAGTCTGTTCGAGAGTGGAGTATAGCGCTATATAAAAGCGATCGACAGCAACAACAACATCGTGACCCAGTCACATGACTTTGCGCGCTGTGCTTGCCGCCAGCACTCGGATGTATGCTACTGTGTGTTATTCCTGCAACCACTTCGCATTCAGAATAAACCAGACACCACTCGGAGTGTCTTGTTTGTTTCTACGCTGTAGTTGTCAGTTCTGTACAGGGCGGTACAGGCTCCTTCTGTGGACCTCTAGCGGCAGGGACGTGAAGTGAAACGGACCTTGGACGTGGTCCAAAGCAGGGATGTCAGTAGGGACGGCAGGGATGTCGATGGGACGGCAGGGATGTCGGTAGGACAGCAGGGATGTGGGTAGGGACGGCAGAGATAAGTCAGTAGGACGGCAGGGATGTCAGTAGGGACGGTAGTGATGTCGGGAGGGACGGCAGGGATGTCAGTAGGGACGGCAGGGATGTCAGTAGGGCGGGCAAGGACGTCAGTAGGACGGCAGGGATATCAGTAGGACGGCAGGGATGTCAGTAGGGACGGTAGGGATGTCAATAAGGACGGTAGGGATGTCGGTAGGACGGCAGAGATGTTGTTAGGACGGTAGGGATGTCAGTAGGGACGGTAGGGATGTCGGTAGGACGGCAGGGATGTCTGTACGGACGGTACTGATGTCGGGACGAGCGGCGCGGGAACAACGCCTTTTGGGTTGGCATAGACGCACATACACACACACACACACACACACACACACACACACACACACACACACACACACACACACACACACACACAAACACGCACGCACGCACGGACATTCTTTGGTAGGCGAAGAGACTAAAGCACGTCTTCACCCTTCGTTACGTTCCATTCTGGTACGATGTGTGTTGTGTTGTGTTTGTGTGTTGTGAATGGTTGAATAGTAGTTTATTTTGAGGTTTTATGTAGATTTTGTTGATCTTTGACGCATATGCTGACCCTGGTGGTATGCGTGTGTGTGTGTGGTGTGTGTGGTGGGGTTGTGTGTGTGTGTGTGTGTGTGTGTGTCGTGGGTGAGGCAAGTGGTAAGAGTGGTAGGTGAACGTGAGATAAGTGGGTTGGGATGAGTGGTGAAGGTGAGTAGTGTGATTGGAGGTGTAGAGTGGATTGGTGAACATAGTAGTTGGTTGGAAGATGAGGCTATATTTGATTATGTAGTATATAGTTTTGTGAAAGAGGTAGTGAGGGTTAGTAGAGAGGGAGTAGGATAGAGGGAAGTAGGTAGTAGGAGTAAGGGGTGGATAAGAGAGTGAAGGGAGGATCAGAGGGAAAGTGTAGAGATAGTAGGGAAGAGGACATAGTCAAGGGAGGGACAGAGAGGGCAGAGGGATAGAGAGAGGGGACAGAGGGGAAGGGAGGGAACAGAGGGGAAGGGAGGGGACAGAGAGGGCAGAGGGATAGAGAGAGGGGACAGAGGGGAAGGGAGGGGACAGAGGGGAAGGGAGGGGATAGAGGGGAAGGGAGGGGATAGAGGAGAAGGGGGGAAAGGGGGAGGAGGGAACAGAGGGGAAGGGAGGGAAGAGGGGAAGGGAGGGGGACAAGGAAGGGATGAAGAGGGAGAGGGAAGGAGAGGGGAAAGAGGGGAAGGGAGGGAACAGAGGGGAAAGGAGGGATAGAGGGGAAGGGAGGGGACATAGTCAAGGGATGGGACAGAGAGGGCAGAGGGATAGAGAGAGGGGACAGAGGGGAAGGGAGGGAACAGAGGGGAAGGGAGGGGACAGAGAGGGCAGAGGGATAGAGAGAGGGGACAGAGGGGAAGGGAGGGGACAGAGGGGAAGGGAGGGGATAGAGGGGAAGGGAGGGGATAGAGGAGAAGGGGGGAAAGAGGGGAAGGGAGGGAACAGAGGGGAAAGGAGGGATAGAGGGGAAGGGAGGGGACATAGTCAAGGGATGGGACAGAGTGGGCAGAGGGATAGAGAGAGGGGACAGAGGGGAAGGGAGGGGATAGAGGGGAAGGGAGGGATAGAGGGGAAGGGAGGGGACAGAGGGGAAGGGAGGGGACAGAGAGGGCAGAGAGATAGAGAGAGGGGACAGAGGGGAAGGGAGGAGACAGAGGGGAAGGGGGGAAAAGAGGGGAAGGGAGGGAATAGAGGGGAAGGGAGGGGACAGAGGGGAAGGGAGGGGACAGAGGGAAGGGAGGGAACAGAGGGGAAGGGAGTGGACAGAGGGGAAGGGAGGGAACAGAGGGGAAGGGAGTGGACAGAGAGGAAGAGAGGGATGGAGGGGAAGGGAGGAGACAGAGGGGAAGGGAGGGGACAGAAGGTAAGTGAGGGGACAGAGGGGACAGACGGGAAGAGAGGGATAGAGAGGGGGGACAGACTGGAAGGGATGGGACAGAGGGGAAAGAAGGAGACACAGGGGAAGGGGGGGATAGAGAGAGGGGACAGATGGGAAGGGAAGGGACAGAGAGGAAGGGAGGGGACAGAGGGGAAGGGAGGGATAGAGAGATGGGACAGAGGGGAAGGGAGGGGACAGAGGGGAATGGCCGGAACAGTGGGGAAATGGACAGAGGGGAAGGGAGGGGACAGGCGGGAAGGGAGGGGGCAGAGGGGAGGGGGAGGGAAGGGACAGAGGGGAAGGGAGGGGCAGAGGGGAAGGGAGGGGACAGAGGGGAATGGAGGAGACAGAGGGCAAGGGATGGGACAGAGGAGAAGGGAGGGGACAGAGGCGAAGGGAGGGGACAGAGGGGAAGGTAGAGGACTGAGGGGAAGGGAGGGGACAGAGGGGAAGGGAGGGATAGAGAGGGGATACAGAGGGGAAGGGAGGGGGCAGAGGTGAAGGGAGGGGACATAGGGGAAGGGAGGGGACAAAGGTGAAGTGAAGGGGCACAGGTGAAGGGAGGGGACAGAGGGGAAGGGATGGATAGAGATGGGACAGAGGGGAAGGGAGGGGACAGAGGGGAATGGCCGGAACAGAAGGGAAGGGGGCAGAAGGGAAGGGAGGGGACAGAGGGGAATGGAGGGGACAGAGGGCAAGGGAGGGGACAGAGGAGAAGGGAGGGGACCGAGGGGAAGGGAGAGGACAGAGGGGAAGGGAGGGATGGAGAGGGAGACAGAGGAAATGGGAGGGATAGAGAGTGGGGAAAGAGGGGAAGGGAAAGGACAGAGGGGAAGGGAGGGATAGAGAGGGGGGACAGAGGGGAAGGGAGAGGACAGAGGGGAAGGGAGGGGACAGAGGAGAAGGGAGGGGACGGAGGGGAAGGGAGAGGACAGAGGGGAAGGGATGGGACAGAGTGGAAGGGAGGGGACAGAGGGGAAGGGAGGGATAGAGAGGGGTGACAGAGGGGAAGGGGTGGATAGAGAGGGGGAACAGAGGGGAAGGGAGAGGACAGAGGGAAAGGGATGGATAGAGAGGGGGGACAGAGGGGAAAGGGAGGGGATAGAGAGGGGGGACAGAGGGGAAGGGAGGGATAGAGAGGGGGACAGAGGAAAAGGGAGGGATAGAGAGTGGGGAAAGAGGGAAGGGAGAGGACAGAGGGAAGGGAGGGATAGAGAGGGGGGACAGAGGGGAAGGGAGTGATAGAGAGGGGGACAGAGGAAAAGGGAGGGATAGATAGTGGGGAAAGAGGGGAAGGGAGAGGACAGAGGGGAAGGGAGGGATAGAGAGGGGGGACAGAGGGGAAGGGAGAGAACAGAGGGGAAGGGAGGGATAGAGAGGGGAGACAGAGGGGAAGGGAGGGGACAGAGGGGAAGGTATGGGACAGAGATGGCAGAGGGATAGAGAGAGGGGGCAGAGGTGAAAGGAGGGGGCAGAGGGGAAGGGAGGGGACAGAGGGGAAGGGAGGGACAGAGGGGAAGGGAGGGGACAGAGGTAAAGGGAGGGATTGAGAGGGAGACTGAGGGGAAGCATGGGACAGACGGGAAGGTAGGGATAGATGGGGGGGGGGGGGCAGAGGGGAAGGGAGGGGACAGAGGGGAAGTGACTCATAACTCAGAACCAGAACTTTATTACTCAAGGATTGAGATATTAGGCAGTACCCTATTCTTACAATCTGTCCTTGCTAATCTACATAGACAACACATATAAAGATTATTAATGACACTTTCAAAACTCATAGTATTACAAAACGGTAGCAACATCGATACTAGCAATACAATTGACAATAGGCACAACTAGGTTACTGAATGTCACAGGCAATGTAAACTGGCGGAGACATGATATCCACACTGATTTGTATCAAAACTACATACGAGGTCTGTCTGAAAAGTAACGGGAATGGTGTCACAAACAATTTATTTCCATTCCAATCAACAAACTACATGGTTTTCCCTTCAAAGTAGTCCCCCTCGAATCTAATGCACTTTTCCATCCTTCTCTGCCACGCTTCTATGCACTGCTGGAAGGACTCTTCTGGGATGCCCGTCAGCTCCGTCGTTACGGCCCTCTTGGTGGCCTCCACGCCTTCAAATCGGGTCCCCTTGACGATCCACTTGAGCTTGGGGAAACGAAATAGTCACACGGAGCAAGATCAGGTAAATAGGAAGGTTAATTGTTCCAGTCCGGTGATGTTCTTCTCGGCCTGGAACTGCCGGATGCTCAGGGCGTTGTGAGCAGGTTCGTGGTGAAGCAGCCACGATTTGTCCTGTCACAACTCTCGTCTCTTCTCGCGCACTGAGCGAAACAAAAGCCGCAAGATCTCTTTGTAGACTTGCTGATTGTTCGTCTAGCCCTGTGGCAAGAACTCACTGTGAATGATGCCTCTGACATCGAAGAACGTGATAAACATGACTTTGACTTTTGATTTTGACTGTTTGCTTTTTTCGGCCTCGGCAACGTCGGAGACTTCCACTGACATCTCAGCGCTTGGTTTCAGGGTCGCACTCAAAAATCCATGTCTCATCACCAATGATGACTCTACGAAGCAAGTCTGGTTCAGTTTGAAGACGCTCGATGATGTCCTGACACACCTGCATGCGGCGCTTCCTTCTGATCATCATTCAGAAGCCTTTGCACCATTTTTGCGCAAACTTTCCGCATGAGAGGAGATGTAAACAAAAGCATGTGAAACAGAAAGCTAAAATTACAGTTATATACTCCCAAGATATCATGTTAGATGATAACACAAGCCGCTTATCCCTCTTTCGCCCATAGTTCACACAGCACACCCAGTCCCGTTACTTTTCAGACAGACCTCGTATACAGACGTGGTGTTTTATTACATTAAAGTCATACAGATACAGGCCTAGGATAGTGAAGAGTGTAGGAACGTACGCAAATTTATTGTAAAATTGTATAGTGAACTAAACGTTTTTAATTTGGGTGGGAGTGTGTTCCAGGCTGAGGATCCAGAAAAAGCAAAGCTTGTCTTAAACTGGTCAATACGAGGGCGCGGAAAAAGCATAGTTATTTGACCCATACCGGGCAGGAGCTCGATGAAGAAAGTCACTCAGATAAGGGAGTGCCTTGCCGGTGTGCATTTTGAACATAGTTACATACCGATTAAATTTTAATTGCTTATGTAGTGGAAGAATACTTAGTTTATTTAATTTTTCCGTAGTTGACAAGGATTGATCTGGTAGGATTAATTTTGCTGCTCGTCTGTGAAGGGAGTTGAGCTTCTTTAGATGAACCTCACTGGCACCACTCCAAACAGTAGAGGCGTAGTTTATATGCGAGAACAGGGGCGCTTGGATTTTATTTTTTATTTTTACGAGCGTCACTGTCCACAGAGTGCCTGAGCTGGCTGAGCAGAAATAAATTATTGGATAAATGCTTACATATATTATCTATGTGAGACTGCCACTTTAGCTTTTCATCAGTTATTACGCCCACGACCCGATGTTCGTGTACCTGTTGAACGGGAATTTTTCCTAGTGTGAGATTAAGGGTCAGCGGTCTACGCTTATGTTTTTGTCTTGTAGTTAGTGCCATATTTTTTATTTTATGAGGATGAATTACCATGCGATTTTGATCACACCACTTAGATACATCATTTAAGCCGTCCTGAAGAAATGTTTGAACTGAGAGAAGATCGCTTCCACAAAATTGAATAGAATTATCATCTGCAAAAAGATCACAGACGACATTGTCATTAGTTATGTTCAGGGGCAAGTCATTAATAAAGATGCAGAATAGAAGTGGACCCAGTACAGATCCCTGTGGTATACCGCATTCAACTATGCCTTCAGTAGAATATTGCCCATTCAGGAAAACGCGCTGTGTTCTGTCTTGTAGATAAGATGTTAGGAAAGACACCATCGACAGATTTGAGACAGACGAACAATTTGTTTAGAAGAATAGAGTGGTTAACTAGATCAAATGCCTTTTTTAGATCAAGGAAGACAGCGCGGGCTACCTGGGTCTTGTTGATTGCAGAAAGCCATGCATCACAGTCTAATTTGAGCTGTATGGCATGAGTGGTGACGACGGAAGCCATGCATCACAGTCTAATTAGAGCTGTATGGCATGAGTGGTGACGACGGAGCCAGACTGAAAAGGGTGGAACAAATTGTGGTCTTCAGTAAAGAGTATTAGATGCTTATGAATGTGCTTTTCAAGTGGTTTGGACAAAATAGATAGAAGCGAAATTGGTCTGAAAGTATTTGGGTCAGTAAGATCTTTGGTTTTAAGCAGTGGAATAACTTTGGCTGCTTTCAGAGCCGAGGGAAATATATTTTGCTGAATGCATAAATTATAGATGTATGTCAAAGATTCTACTGCATAAAGAAGAACAAGTTTTAACATCATATAATTGATATTGTCGGGCCCTATTGCTTTTTTGTTTTGTTCTTTAGTTGATTAATATACGCGCCTACTTCATATACAGCAATTGGGGGAACCTTAAATGAATCGCTGGAATTAATTCTATGCTTGCAAAATTTCTTCAGGGATGTTGGGATCTTGTAGTCACTAGAAGTGCTAATATCTGCAGTTTTAAGTATGGCGTCAGTTAATGATAGAAAATGATTGTTGAACACATTAGGAGAGCATTTAATCTCAGCAGTCTTTGCTTTATTTCGGGACTTGTGTGTAATTTTAGTCACTGCACGCCATAGCGATGCAGTTATCTTTGCTGTCATTGATCAGTTTTGCGAAGTGAACCTTTTTTGCAGCTCTCACTAAACTCGTGACTTTATTCCTTTGTTTCTTGTAGTCCTCAATTTTCTTATCGCGCTTTAGTGATCTGTCACGAACTTTCATAGCCTTGATAATTTCAGATGACAGCCATTGAGGAAGTGTAGGGTGTTTGACTCGTCTCCTCCTAACTGGTGCATGCTTTTCAACAAGAGGAAGAAAAGCTTAGTACCAGGCTGTTAGCGCTTGATTCGGATCTGAAAGCTGAAAACATTGGCAGGGACAGAGGGGGGGGACAGAGGGGAAGGGAGGGAACAGAGGGGAGGGAAGAGGGGAAGGGAGGGGACAGAGGGGAAGGGAGGGACAGAGGGGAAGGGAGAGAGGGGACAGAGGGAAGGGAGGGGACGAGGGGAGGAGGGAGGGGACAGAGGGGAAGGGAGGGGACAGAGGGGGCGGGGGACAGAGAGGGGAACAGAGGGGAATGGAGGGGACAGAGGGGGGGGGGGGGCGGGGGACAGAGGAGGGAACAGAGGGGAAGGGAGAGGACAGAGGGGAAGGGAGGGGACAGGAGGGGGGGCGGGGGACAGAGAGGGGGAACAGAGGGAAGGGAGGGAACAGAGGGAAGGAGGGGACGGGGTGGGGGGGGTGTGTGGACAGAGAGGGGGAACAGAGGGAAAGGGAGGGGAAGAGGGGAGAGGGATAGAGAGGGAGACAGAGGGGAAGAAGGGGGGGGGGGACAGATGGGAAGAAGGGGGGAGGGAGAGAGAGGGGAAGAGGGAAGGGGGGGTAGAGGGGGAGGGATAGAGAGGGGGGACAGAGGGGGGACAGAGGGGAAGGGGGGAGGTAGGGAGGGGGGACAAAGTGGAAGGGTGGGGATAGAGAGGGGGACAGAGGGGACAGTGGGGATTAGTGGGACAGAGGGGAAGCGGGGGGGGGGGGGGCAGGGGGGAAGGATAGAGAGGGGGGACAGACGGACAGTGGGGAAGGGTGGGACAGAGGGAAAGGGGGGGGGGGGAAGAGAGGGGGACAGAAGGGAAGGGGGGGGGCAGGGTGGAGGGATAGAGAGGGGGGACAGGGGGGACAGAGAGGGGGGACAGAGGGGGGGGGAGAGGGGGGCGGGGGGCAGAGGGGGGGGGGGCGACATAGCGGAAGGGAGGGACAGAAAAAGGCTCCTCCCCACAGCTGGTAGTCGAGGGACGCAGAGAAGCACGGCTGCTCGCCTGACTTTGCGCGCGCCCTTCGACTGGTGAAATGGCTTTCTCCATTGTCAGATTGTGCCAGACACCCGCACTCTCCCCTCCCGCAGTGCCTAGCGCCACACTCCAGTCCCCTCGCCAGTCCTCCAGCTCCGCACGCTCCCAGTTCAGCGTGGTGAGAACTTCACACAACGTGTGAAATAGAGAAAACAACTGTGCGCATTTCATAGCTCCCATTCGTTCGTATTGGTTTGCGTAGATAGCAACATGTGCACGTGCGAGAGGGTGCGCGCGCAGACGTGGCAATGCGTGCGTGACAAGGTGTGCAGATGTCGATCTGCGGCGAATACGTTATTATTGGCTCTACTACTCCGTGTCACGTCTGCGCCCACGATCTGGTCATCTTGAAACGCGTGGCAAACGGAGCGACGGGAGGCCCAGATCTTGGATTCGCACAATGACTACTGAGGGGGGAGACGAACTGCCTGCTGTCTTCCTCGCTTGTGTAGGACTAGGTCCGTTCAACGCTTGAAAGTACTTGTCAAAATTTGGCCTTTCAATTACTTCTCCCTTTGACCAAGCGGCAGAGTTTGACCTCCTCGATATGGCGGCACGTTGACAGCGCAGATGTTCTTTGCTTTCAGACCAAGCGCGAAAGAGTTGTGTTGAGCGACAGTCACTCGTAGTGACCTTCCGTTAGAATTTCCATTTCTCCAGCGCTGGTGTCTGTGTGTATTTGCGCGTGTGTGTCACCTTACACCTTGCTTTGTTAAGCGGATTGATATTGCTAGAATACGTTCGTTGCCTGTGCAGTCAACAGTTGGAGCGGCAAAGTGATGCTGGTTTGTGTGTGATGCAGCACAGCGATACGTGTTAAAATCTCCGTTGCCTGTGACGGCAGTTTGCACGGCGGGACATGGCAGTGACTAACCCCCAGCCACAGCACTCCACTGCTGCCTGCACGCGATAATACCTCGCGCGACTGTTGGAGCAGGTAATCAATCACCACGTCTGTGTGCTTTTTTCTCCATTTACCTTGATTCATTTATTTTGTTTTATTATTCATCATCAATTCCTCCCACATGCATTCCCCATTCAGTACCTGAGAGGTTTTATTTATTAGTTCCCTGTGGGATCTGTGGATACGCTTCGTCTGTTTTATTCAACGGACTGAACCCTTCAGCCAAACGCCGCCTGCCGTGTGCATGTGTCCGTTCACTGTCCCTCTTCACACACCGCTTTCTGGCTCCTGTGGCGCTTTCGGCACCGCACGTAACCATCAGTTTTCTTAACACTTAAATGGTACCGTTGACTTTTTCTACTCGAATTTTATCGAGGTTAAATTAATAATAATAACAAATAATTCTTATAAAGCGCTATTCTCTAACAAAAGTTAAACTTTCACTGCGCTGTACAAACAGCTCCGAACCCTAACTGTATATACGCATACACAACACACACACACACACACACACACACACACGCACACACACACACACACACACGCACACACATACACACGCGCGCGCACATGCACACACACACATACACACACACACACGCACGCACACACACGTACACACGCGCATGCACACACACGTACACACACACACGCGCGCGCGCGCGCGTTCACACGCACGCACGTACACACGAACGCACACACGCACGCACACACACACACACACACACACACACACACACACACACACACACACACACACACACACTCATAGAAACACACCCATGCGCGCACCAGTCAGTCCCCTCTCGCGAACTCAGATACTCAGTACAATTAGTAAATTATCAATACTCTCAACAATAAGACTTGAGTGAAACATTAACAGATTAAGCGATAAGTTCAATTAGAAAAAAGGTAAACCCAAATCGCCACAGAAACCAGTACAATATTTGCGCGCAATACCAGCCTATCTTTTTTTAGAAGGTTGTTTTTATTTTATTTAAAATCATTTTACATTTGTATATTAAGTAAGCAATGTATGGGAAGAGAAAACAAAACGAAACAACAATACAACGACAATGATCTGAAAAGGACCCCCCCCCCCCATCCCCCACTACATGTTAGAAGGTATGTTTGATGTTTTTTGTGTATGAAATGTGGGTTCACACTTGCTCGTGACTATTCGAGTAATCCTAATTTGTATTACGCTGATAACTCGGATTATGCTGATAACGCGGGTATGGTCAGTTCGCGACTATACAAACGAATTTTTCATTCTTCCGTTTTTGGTTGGGGGCGGATGGGGTGAGTTTGGGGTGGGGTGGCGAGGAGGTGGGGTGCAGCGGCGAAGAACAAGCTGAACTATTTTTGCCGTTTACCAAACTGTGTTTTTATGTACTACAGCGAAATTAGCTCTCTCTCTCTCTCTCTCTCTCTCTCTCTCTCTCTCTCTCTCTCTCTCTCTCTCTCTCTCTCTCTCACACACACACACACACACACACTGGCACACACACACACACTCACACACACAAACACACACACAGCTGTACCGACAAGGGTTGTCAGCCGCAGTTCAGTTGTCAATCGCTTTTATATACCGTTATTTTCCGCTCTCCAGGAGACACACTGCGCTTTTGTCGTTTGCGATTTATGTAAAAAAAATTAACGCGTTTTTGAATATTCACCAAAGTGGTGTACATACAGCGCTATTTGGTTGTTACATGGCTGGTGCCACATGAAACTGTTACCGTCTCGGCTCACTTTTGTGTACACCGTACAACCAAGCTCCAGTTTACAATGTCACTTCATTCCAAGCCAAACACGTAGAGTGCACATGTATTTAGCTGTACCTGATATCTGCACTTTGGGCAGAATGACCGGGATCCTTTTTACATGCTACGGTAGTAACATGAGAGTGGAACGGATATCGAAATACGGGTCAGCACAGAAAGTTGACCATGGAGAAGAACATTCTCCCGCTGCTCCCGCCATGACTCGAACCCGCGACCTTCCCATCAGGGGTCCGGCGCTCCATCATTGAACTATCCCCGCTCCTGTATAGTGGACATGATGACTGTGGGTGTTAGGGCAAGTTCTCTCGGATTTTTACATCCGTTTTGGCCACTTTACGCACGTCTTCTTAGCATTTACATCCGTTTTGGAAACGTATAGTGTCTTTAGCGTTGACGTCCGTTTTGGCAACGTATAGTGTCTTTAGCGTTTATGTCCAATTTTGCAACCTTACGTGTCATTTGCTTTTACGTCTGTTTTCCTTTCAGCCTCTTTGCGTTCATTTTAGCTTTTTAGGTTCTTTTTGGCAACGAGTCTTTGATCCGGTTTGACAACATCACCTGCCTATCTTTCACACCCGTGTCGGCAACAGTGCGTGTTTTTAACCTTTACAACCGTTTCAGCAACCTGTTTCTAAATTCTGTTTAGGCAATGTGCGTGTAGCCTTACGTGTGCTTTGCCAACGTTAAGTTTTAGCTTTTACGTCTATTTTAGTAACTGTCTGTAGCAGTTACACCGGCTTTGGCAACGTGTGCCGCTTTTACAGCTGTTTGAACAACAACCTCTCTAGGTTTTACGTCTATTTAACGACATGCGTCTAGCTTTTAAGTCAGTTTGGATAACCTGTGTCCCTTTGCGTCTGTTTGGACGACATGTGTCTAGCCTTTCCGTCTACCGGTTTGGACAACTTGTCTCTAGCTCTTACGTCTCTTCTGACAACTTGTCTCTAGCTCTTACGTCTCTTCTGACAACTTGTCTCTAGCTCTTACGTCTCTTCTGACAACTTGTCTCTAGCTCTTACGTCTCTTCTGACAACTTGTCTCTAGCTCTTACGTCTGTTCCGACAACTTGTTTCTGGCTCTTACGTCTGTTCCGACAACTTTTTCACACGTTCATGCAGCACGTCTATACATTTTACATCTGACTTGGCAACATGTTTCAGCTTTGACGTCTATTTGGACAACGTTTGTCTAACTTTTACATCTGCTATGGCAATATATTTCTTGCCTTTACGTTTGTTTGGGCAACCTGGTTTCCAGCCATTAAATCTATTTCGGTAACCTTGCCTGTAGCTATAACATCCATTTGGGTAACCTTCTCTGTATCTATTACATCCTTTTGGGTAACCTTGTCTGTAGTTATTACATCCATTTGGGTAACCCTGTCTGTAGCTATAACATCCATTTGGGTAACCCTGTCTGTAGCTATAACAGCCATTTGGGTAACCCTGTCTGTAGCAATAACATCCATTTGGGTAACCCTGTCTGTAGCTATAACATCCATTTGGGTAACCCTGTCTGTAGCTATTACATCCATTTGGGTAACCCTGTCTGTAGCTATTACATCCATTTGGGTAACCCTGTCTGTAGCTATAACATCCATCTGGGTAACCCTGTCTGTAGCTATTACATCCATTTGGGTAACCCTGTCTGTAGCTATTACATCCATTTGGGTAACCTTTTCTATGGCTGTTGCGTACATTTGGGTATCCCTGTCTGTAGCTATCACATCCATTTTGGCAACCAGGTCTTTAGATATAATGTCTGTTGGGAAATTTTCCCCATGTTTCACTGCGGACTAGAAGTCTATGGATGAGTTTTTATCATTCTGTGGACTAGTATATTCGGGTGTCTCAATATATGTCAGTGGGCACTGCTTGGTAGCAACGGTGTGCTGCCCACAATGATGGATCACACAGCACATAAAGACTGCGGCATAAAGACTGCTTGGTAGACAGTGTGGCCAACACTAACAAATCACCGTGAACAATCCGCAGTCCACAAATTCGGAGCAGGCAGAATCGAAGTGCAGGCATCCCTTTCGTGGAAAACTGTTGCTGCTGAAAGTAATGAGCATGAGAGGAGGAAGTGGCGTGACGAGCGTGTGTGTGTGTGTGTGTGTGTGTGTGTGTGTGTGTGTGCGTGTGTGCGTGTGTGTGTGTGTGTGTGTGTGTGTCTGTGTGTGTGCGTGTGTATGTGTGTGTGTGTGGGTGAGTGAGTGTGTGTGTATGCGTGCGCTCATGTTTAGTCATATATCCATTCAAAAACACGATTCTTCTGCATTCTACATTGTTTGCTGGTATTTGTTGAGCATGGAAGACTTTTTACTCTCCAGATTATTGGTAGCACAATACAGCGTTGTGTTAATGTGTTTTTGCTCACTGTTGATTTTTTGTCTCCCGGGTTATTGATGTTTTTCCATGTGAGAAGCCTACTTTCGACTGGCGCGAACTGACTCATCTAATGGTCTGCACATATTGTTAGCTTTGTCCCCCTGTTTATATGAATCAACGGCAGCAGCTGGTTCCAAGCAATACAGACACAGAATGGAGATAACGCTGTCCCCTGGCACCTATCTGAGGTACGACCGTAAATATCATATGTAATTCGATGCTTTGGACAGGCAGCGTTGGATAGATGTGTAGATACAGTAGAGGCTGTAGTCCACAGGTTTGTTCGTTTAACGACCTTGCTGGCCTGCTTGTTTCAAGACCTTGTCTAGCAATACAGTCCCCGCACTGGCTTGTTTCAAGACCTTGCCTAACAATACAGTCCCCGCACTGGCTTGTTTCAAGACCTTGCCTAACAATACAGTCCCCGCCCAATACACGCCGACAGTGGAAGGCTGGCTGACCTCACCAGTTGATCTCCGTGTGCCAAATCTGGAAAGGTTCGGTAGAAAGTTAGTTCACCTCGCCTTTCTTTGCCCATTTTGCTGGTAATAGTAAGCTCTTGCCAGCTCTGTTCCTGATGCGTATGTAGTCCTCTGTTGATGAGTCTCATAACCATGGATGGGGATTCAGCATTTCGATGAGGGCAAAGTTGTCTTCGCCCCACCCCGACAGCGACATTTTGAAAAAAGAAAGGGGGGGGGGGGGGGGGGGGGGGGGGAGAGAAAGGAAGAAGAAAAAAGAAGAAAAAGAAAAGAAGAAAGAATGCCTCCAATATAATCGGAAATATTTCGCTAAACGCATCCCCGAATGCTAGACAGGAAATGTTTCCAGCGCTGCACGCCTGTTTCCAAGCTGGTGGCTGGAACGTGTGCGGGGGTCTGGAAGCCCTAGCCATGGGACCGTGTGGCTGCTGTCCGACGCGATCGATGTTTCGCTCCTACAGCCTTTCCTGCTTCCAACACGCTGTAATTGATTCCCTTCCCTATTTCTTGGAGTGCATTTCTTTCCTCGTTTATATAATTATGCAAAATATATCTGGAATTAGTCATTGTTGTGCTTCGAGTCCCAACGTTTACTCGGGAACGGTGCTGCGTACTCATGTGTTTGGTGCACGATGGTGGTGATTCCACAAGAAATGCTTAAAGTTGCCTTCGTGCACGATGGTGGTGATTCCACAAGCAATGCTTAACGTTGCCTTCGTGCACGATGGTGGTGATTCCACAAGCAATGCTTAACGTTGCCTTCGTGCACGATGGTGGTGATTCCACAAGCAATGCTTAACGTTGCCTTCGTGCACGATGGTGGTGATTCCACAAGCAATGCTTAACGTTGCCTTCGTGCACGATGGTGGTGATTCCACAAGCAATGCTTAACGTTGCCTTCGTGCACGATGGTGGTGATTCCACAAGCAATGCTTAACGTTGCCTTCGTGCACGATGGTGGTGATTCCACAAGCAATGCTTAAAGTTGCCTTCGTGCACGATGGTGGTGATTCCACAAGCAATGCTTAACGTTGCCTTCGTGCACGATGGTGGTGATTCCACAAGCAATGCTTAAAGTTGCCTTCGTGCACGATGGTGGTGATTCCACAAGCAATGCTTAACGTTGCCTTCGTGCACGATGGTGGCGATTCCACAAGCAATGCTTAACGTTGCCTTCGTGCACGATGGTGGTGACTCCACAAGCAATGCTTAACGTGGCGTTGTGGTTGCTGTTCTTGTTTCTTTCTTTCTTTTCTTTTTCCTCCCCCATCCCTACACCACCGTTTCCACAATTATCACGCCCATCCCAGCGCTACCACAATTGTCACACCCCGCCCTTCCCTTCACCAGCGCTACCACAATTACCCCCCCACCCCCCACCCCCTTGCCTGCACCAGCGCTAGCTACTACAATTACCTCCCCCCGCTCCTCCCTTCACCACCGCTAGCATATTACCCCCCCCCCCCCCCACCCCCTTGCCTGGGCCAGCGTAAGCACAATTATCTCCCCGTTTGTGTACACCAGCGCTATCGCAGTTATCCCCACCTACTCCCTTGCATCAGCGCTACCACAGTGACCCTCCCCCCCCCCCCCCCCCCCCCCCCCACACACACACAACTGCCTGCACCAGCAATCTGTGTGAGCGAGTTGACAGGAGACCTATGTGAGCGAGTTGACAGGAGACCTGTGTGAGCGAGTTGACAGGAAACTGTGGGAGCGAGTTGACAGGTGACCTGTGTGAGCCAGTTGACAGGAAACTGTTTGAGCGAGTTGACAGGAGACTTGTGTGAGCGAGTTGACAGGAAACTGTGTGAGCGAGTTGACAGGAGACCTGTGTGAGCCAGTTGACAGGAAACTGTGTGAGCGAGCTGACAGGAAACTGTGTGAGCTAGTTCACAGCACGTGTGTGTGAGCGAGTTATAAGGAATATTTTTGAGCGCGTTCACAGGCAGTCTATGTGAGCAAATTCACAGGATATTTGTGTCAGCGAATTCACAGGATATTTGTGTCAGTGAATTCACAGGATATTTGTGTCAGAGAATTCGCAGGATACCTGTGTCAGCGAGTTGACAGGAGACCTGTGAGAGCGAGTTGACAGGAAACCTGTTTGAACGAAAAACACAACAACAACCCCACCCCCAACCCCCACACCCCAGGAAAAATGGCCCAACAACCAGGAAGATGTCGATCAGTGAAAGTTTGGAAATGTCCACAGTCTGACTGAACCAAAGACAAACCGACATAGCCTAATAAATCTGCTTCTCTACGGCACAAATCTGGAATTCTCTTCCTTTCGCTTTCCGTCATAGCTCTTCCCTCCCTGCCTTCAAAACCAGCCTTAACACTGACCTCTTCAAACAGTATTTTGATCAGTAATAGCTAATTCTCAGCTGCACAAATCTTGAACTCTCTCTCTCTTTCGCTCTCCATAGTCACAGTTCTTCTATCCCTGCCTTCAAAACTAGTTTTTAAAGCTTCTCTGTTTCAAACCAGTATAGCCTCTTCTTTTCATTTTTCTTTCGATATCCTTCGCGACCGTGTGTGTGTGTGTGTGTGTGTGTGTGTGTGTGTGTGTGTGACTGTGCTTTGTATGAATATGTTTATTCATGTGTTTTGTTTGTTTATAGACCATTGACTTGTATGTGGGTACTGGCGCATTGCATACTTTTGTTAATTAAGTATAAAGTGCTCCGAATCTCTGAAAGCGCTCTCTAAATTCCCTATCATTATTATTGTTATAAAGGCAAAAACGCCAAACCTAGTTTGACGACCTGGTGATCTGATAACCCTAACATCATGGGCAGAACGGAACTGCATCAGCTGCAACAGTCAAACATACAGCCCAATAAATTGGCGCGTAATCTGATTGAGCCAAACAAAGAGTGACACAAGCGGACAGCGGCCGATGCCATCTCCACTTCAGACGTGGGACCCTTGCCATGGGACAGGCACCAGGCGGGCCAGCCGCGGGCCACACGCCACATTTACACAATGGCAGCACGTCGGTGTTCAGTTTATCGACCAACTTTTCCTGTCTGCCACTTCTCCATCACATCCATGGTGCAGGCGCTCCCCAGAGGGGGGGGGGAGAGAGAAAGGGAGAGGGGGGAGGTGGGTGTGTGCGTGGGGAGAGAGAAAGGGAGAGGGGGGAAAGTTGTGTGTGCGTGGGGAGAGAGGGAGAGGGGGGATAGTGTGTGGGTGGGGAGAGAGAAAGGGAGAGAGGAGATGGTGTGTGTGCGTGGGGAGAGAGAAAGGGAGAGGGGGGGTGGGGATGGGTGTGGGTGGGGAGAGAGAAGGGGAGAGGGGGGGTATAGTTTTGTGTGCGTGGGGAGAGAGGGGGGAAGGGGGCGAGGGGAGAGAGAAAGAGGAGGGGAGGGGGGGGGGGAAAGTGTTTTGTGCGTGGGGAGAAGAAAGGGAGAGAGGGGGGGGACAGATAGTGGTGCTGGGAGAGAGAAGTAGAGAGAGGGGGGCCGGGGGAGAGATAGTGTGTGCGTGGGGAGAGAGAAAGAGAAGGGGGGTAGTGTGTTTTGCGTGGGGGAGGGGGGGGATAGTGTGTTGTGTGCGTGGGGAGAGAGAAAGAGGGGGGGGGTAGTTGTGTGTGCGTGGGGAGAGAGGGGGGGAGATAGTGTGTGTGTGCGTGGGGAGAGAGAAAGAGAGGGGGAATATGTTTTGGGGGGGAGAGAGAAAGAGATGGGGGGGGGGGGGGGGAAAAAGTGTGTGTGCGTGGGGAGAGGAAGGAGAGAGAGGGCGGGGGGGGGGGGGGGGGGGGGAGGGAAATAGTGTGTGTGCGTGGGAGAGAGAAGAGTGAGAGAGGGGGGGGGGGGGGGATAGTGGTGGGGTTTGGGGAAGAGATGGGGGGGGGGGGGGGGGAGAGATGTGTGTGTGCGTGGGGGGAAAAGGGGAAATGAGGGATAGGGATAAGATAAAACTTTATTACACAAAGAGATTTAAGCACAATTTGTTTTGTTTTTATACAAATCTATCCCTGTTGACAAACACAGCAAAACTGAATACAGCAAACTAGAAAACAAATCATTGTAGCAAAATAATATACGAATTAAAAAGAAGCTATTACTGTCTAAAACTTCGCAAAATTCCGTACAGATAAAAAAAAAAAAGTAACATAAAACAAATGCAGATCTGAATTTTGAGGAGACAGAGAGCCAGAGAGAGAGAGAGAGATACAGGGAAAGACAGACAGACAGACGAGAGAGAGAGAGAGAGAAATATAAGATAAGACAGACAGACAGACAGACAGGGAAAGACAGACAGACAGACGAGAGAGAGAGATAAGATAAGATAATACTTTATTACACAGGGATAAAGATTTAAGCACGTGTCGGCTTTTTTACAAATCTGTCCCTGATGACAAACACAGCAACACTCAATACATCAAACAAGAATTCAATAAATACGCTAGAGAAAAAACGACTTAAAAACAAAACAAAACTAATTTCTGTCTAAAACATCACATCATACGAACAGAGCAATAATAAGGCAAAGTAAGACAATTCAAAAAATTTTAGGAGAGAGAGAGAGAGAGAGAGAGAGAGAGAGAGAGAGAGAGAGAGAGAGAGAGAATTACAAAACATATTAACGAATAATGGAAAGCGACAGAATAATGGCTATCTCACTATCTACGTATAAAACAAGATCACATCTAACAGGATTGGAACATAGTTCAGGAGCTGTGTGAGAGTCGCGGAGGTGGACGTCCTGGGCTGTCCGTCCTAACGAGCCTTCTGGTTTCCGTGGACGTAAAGCTATATTGAACCATGCTTCGGCATTGGTCACAACTTGTCCCTAATATGTCAACTGACATCTGAGGACATTAAGCAACACTTCACCACCATCACAGGATTGGAAGCTAAGCGATGGTGCATTATACACGCCTAACCAAAATCAAAGCACATCACACATATCAACAATCATATATATGCAAACATTAAATTTGAATTTAAAAAATTTAAAAATTACGACAACGAGGAAAAAGAAAAAGTTAATATTTCATGAAAATACAACAACAAAAAACAAACAAACAAAAATATAAAACTTTACAAGAAGACCAAGGAAGGGAAAACAATAACAACATTCTATACATTTTGTGTCAAGCTGTCTGACAAGCGAGAAAAGAAAAGAAAAGAAAGAACAAGAAGTATAAAGAAGTATTCAAGGTGGCTTAGCGATTGCCTGAAATGCTTTCCTTTTGAACGTTTTTAATTCCACGGGGTATCTGAGATGATGAGCTAAACTATTCCACGCTAAGGAGCCTGAAAAGGAGAAACTCGTTTTAAAGATATCAATCCTTGTTCTGGGCGAAAGCTGTTTATTCCCACGAACATGAAGACGTTCAGATGGAATCATGAGATCTTTCAGATACTGCGGGGCTTTGCGTGAACAACCTTTTGCATTAGAACACATTTGTTGAACAACAATTGTTTGTCTAAAGGGAGTAGTTTGAGAGCACAGCACTTTTGTTTGTAGTCTAAATTCGGAATTGGCATCAAAACTGTTACGGCACGTTTGTGGAGAGAATACAGCTGCTTCATGTGTACACAGGCACATCCATCCCATGCATTTGAAACATAGTTCATATGTCACGTAATGTGTGCAAAGAAGAAGGCTAATTTGGATTTTTGGCTGACACTTTGGCTCAGTTTCTAAAGAAGAAAAATATTTCTAGAAACGGTTCTGCAAATGTTGTTAATATGCGTTTGCCACTTTAGCTGTTCATCTACAGTTACTCCAAGTAGGCGATGTTTTGAAACTTGTCTATTGGCGTGGTCTCGAACTTTAGATTTAAAGGGAGCTGTTTTTTTTTGGTGTTTTTGTCTCGTCTCCATCAACATGCATTTGTTTCGTCGGATTCAGTGCCATCCGATTTCTACAACACCATCCAGAGACATCATATAGACTTTGTTGTAGATCCCTAAGTATATTATCTATGTTGTCATTAGCTGTATTAAGGGTGCCATCATCAGCAAATAAATCACATTGGACTGACGCACGTGTAAGACACAGAGGCAAGTCATTAATAAAGATGCAAAACAGAAGCGGGCCTAGGATCGACCCTTGAGGCACTCCACTTGTTATAGACGCTTCTGGGAGTATGTGCCATTTACAAGTACGCATTGTAGACGATCCTGTAAGTAAGATCGTAAGAAAGCTATACTTGCGATGCTTAAGTTGTACGTGATAGTTTTTTTCAGGATTTTGTGTTGTTGTGATGAACCAGATCAAAAGCCTTGCGAAAATCGAGAAATACGGCGCCTGACATTTGGCGATTGTTAAAAGCTGAGAGCCAAGTATCAGTTAAACGGGTAACCGCCGTTTGACAGGAATGCCCACATCGGAAGCCAGACTGAAAGGAATGGAAAAGCTGGTGTGTTTCTAAAAAGTTTGTCAAATGTTTGTGAATGTGTCTTTCTAGTGGCTTTGTGAGAACAGACAGGATCGAGATAGGGCGGTAATCGTTCAGATCGGTGAGATAGTTTTTGTTTTAGGAGTGGAATTACTTTAGCTCTCTTGAATGCGGTTGGAAAAACATTCTTTTGTATGCATAAGTTATAAATATATGTAAGTGTCTCAGCTATGTAAGGAAGGGCAATTTTTAGAAGTTTGACACTAATACCATCACAACCTGTAGATTTCTTATTATCCAGCCTTGAGATAGATATTCCTACTTCGAATACAGATAGAGGAGGAATTGAAAATGTGGTATTTTGAAAGATTCGATCTCTGCAAAAGTTTAGTAACCTATCAGAACTATTATACACACCCAAACGCGCACACACACCCAAACCCATCGGTTTGATCGTCTGGTAAGAACTTGGAGACTACAGATACGAAGTGGGCGTTAAAGACGTCTGGTGTGAGTTCTGATGGAAGATTATTGTTTGCAGGGCTGTGGACTTTAGTGAGTGTGTTGATAGCTCTCCACATGGATGATATATCTGCTTTATTTCTGGCAAGGTCATTAAAATATTTTTTCTTGGCTTCCCTCTCAACGTAATTTACACGGTTCCGTTGTTGCTTATATTCTACAAATTTCTTTTGCTTCCTACATTTGTCCCTCAATAACATGGCTTGCTTTATATCAGTGTTCAGCCATGGTGGAAGGGTTTGGTGTTTCACCCGTTTTTTGTTTTGTTTTTTAAGGGGGCATGCTTATTAATAACATCAAGAAATAAGTCAGTCCAGTGTGACAATGCCACATTGGGGTCGCTAAAAGTGTACACATTTTCAAAGGGGATTACGTGCAAATCCATCAAAAAAGCTCTTTCATCAAACTGTTTGAAATATCGGTAAACAATTGAAGAGTGGACATTCAGAACAGGCTTCACAGTTTTGACAGACAGGGTACAGCACACTGGAAAATGATCACTTATTCCTGTGGCAGGCACTAGAATATTTGACACAATGCTAGTATCACTTGTGTAAATATTATGAATTAGCGTTGAAGAATGGGGAGTGATTCTCGTAGGTGACGTAATCATTTGATCTAGGCCAAATAAGGATATTGTGGAATCCCATGCTGGGTTACTTTTTTGCATATCAATATTAAAATCACCCAACAGGACAACATTCAAATTA
>JABMCL010002529.1:135000-147500 GCA_018857735.1 Alviniconcha marisindica | reverse complement strand
ATCTGCCATTTATATCCAACCCACTCATTGTTAATGAAATGAGAACTCCCCGTGTGTACTCTGTGTGATGAGTTTATTGCGTTAAGACAAATTTTCTTACATTACATGAATTTAGCGGATATTTGAGAAAGCTATTTTCAGACATGTTCTCTGAGAACACTGTTCATGAAGGTCTGTATGGGAGATATATTTGCCTTCCCGACATAGATCAATGTTTTTCACCAGTTGTAAAGAAAAAATCTAATTGTATATACTTAGACTGTGTTGTGTCCGAAGTTGTGAGTCTTTCTTCTTCTTTTTTTTTTTTCTTTTTTTTTTTTGCTTGTGGTTTGACGACCTGTGTTTGCCCTGATGTGGGTCCAAAATGTGTGATGTAAAATACCGTTTGTTAGTCATGAGGAGACATTGTGTGGCTGACCGGACGTTACAATCCAGGAATAACTAACTGTCGTAAAGTGGTCATAAGCAAAGCAAAACAAAACAAAACAAAAAATTCGGGTTTTGTTAGGTATTGATTTTTGGCTGATCGCCCCAGTTGACGGGTACAGCGCCCCCGACAGTTGGTGGAACAGCCAACAGGGTATCAACTAGTGGTCCTTGATGGAATTGTAGCATCCAGCCCTCCCAGGCGTGAACTAGACTGGGAACTGCAACAAGACCGGGAGGAAGATGAGGGAGGAGTAGGCTTCAGTTTCGGGAAGCCGTCCCACGATGCCCGGGGCTTAAGTAGAGCGGATGGAGGGTTTCCATGCCGAGTTGAAGTAGGCTTGGTGCACGGCGTCTAATTACCGCAAAGAAGCCCAATCTTGCTCGCAAGTCAGGTTTGGGCCGCTATTGCCCTTTTTAATGGAGCTGAAGACGAAATCGGCGCGTGAAACTCAAGCTGATTTGGAATGTCAATTATATGATTTGAATGTTAGAGAGGATATAAAACATTTTACACAATCGTGTCAACTGGAAGAACGCCTGTCTTGGGCTGTGGCCAGGATTCCCATCTTGAGCCATGTTATTTTCATCGACAGCCAAGTTGTCACTGCCTTTCCTTTTGCTGCCGGATGTTTGCAGACTTAGGCATCCTCATGCATCCTCACCGAAGGCTGTCATGCGAATGTACTGGTGTTGTTGGTAATACCTGGGACGTGATGTTGAGTGTACTTCTGGTGTTGGTGGCTATATACACCTTGGGCTGTGTCATGCTGAGTGTACTGATGTCGTTGGTAACACCTGTTGAGTGTACTTCTGGTGTTGGTGACTATATACACCTTGGGCTGTGTCATGCTGAGTGTACTGGTGTCGTTGGTAACCCCTGGGACGTGATGTTGAGTGTACTTCTGGTGTTGGTGGCTATATACACCTTGGGCTGTGTCATGCTGAGTGTACTGATGTCGTTGGTAACACCTGGGATGTGATATTGAGTGTACGTCTGGTGTTGGTGGCTATATACAACTTGGGCTGTGTCATTCTGAGTGTACTGGTGTCGTTGGTAACACCTGGGACGTGATGTTGAGAGTACTTCTGGTGTTGGTGGCTATAGGCACCTCGGGCGTTTGGTCGCACCCTTTCTTATCATATTGAGTGCACTTCTGTTGTTGTCCTTCTTATCATGTTGGGTGCACTTCTGTTGTTGTCCTTCTTATCATGTTGAGTGCACTTCTGTTGTTGTCCTTCTTATCATGTTGGGTGCACTTCTGTTGTTGTCCTTATCATGTTGGGTGTACTTGTTGTTTGTCGCACTCTTTCTTATCATGTTGAGTGCACTTCTGTTGTTGTCCTTCTTATCATGTTGGATGTACTTGTTGTTGGTCGCACTCTTTCTTATCATGTTGAGTGCACTTCTGTTGTTGTTGGTCACACCTCTGGTTATGTGGAGTGTACCGTTTGTCACACCTTGTCAATAGAAACATTTCCCCGTCTACATGCTTTCATTTGTGCTATATCATCAATACGTGTACCCGTTTGCCAATGGCCGCCTTGTTGATTGTTCGTGAACTGTAGCCGACCAATCAGAAGTGATAATACATTTCGGAGCAAGGCACCTGGTTTGAGTTTGTGACTGAACGTAGACAGCACAAGGTCGTCGGATTGATACGAGTTTTAAGTCTGTCAGTCCGGTCGGCGAGACAAAAGAGTACCGCCTACACGCCATGCCTTTTCTTGTTTAATTAAAAGTAAGTTCAGGAACTATGTAATGCTGGTGTGGTCGTGTGTTCCATCAGGGGTGCGACGAGACCCTGGCCTTGGCGGAACAAGCTCGTATCAGCGGTCCATACGCACTGCATTCTGTGTAGTCTGTTTCTGTGAGACTGGCGGGGTGTACACTTGGAATGGAGAGAGTCGGACGTTTGGCTGGATCCTGACTTCACATAATAATTCTCATCATGCAGTGTCGAGAGGGTGATCCTCTTCTAGTGATACGTGGGCTGAGTGCGCGTTACACCGATGAGTCCATATTCTGTCAAAGGCTCTGTTTCAGTCTATGTTGTATTGTGTTGTCCTTCCCACTAACATATGTTTTGATTAGATTCTTTGATAATTTTGTGGTGGAATAGATTCCACACAATATGTTGCTTTATTCGTTCTGAGTATTGTGCATGAGTGATGCTATACTCTTCTGTTATACGTTTGCTTTTATATTTACAGTGTATATAATTTAGCAGCTTTAGAGGAATGGTAGCAATACGAATATGTGAATAAAAGATATGTGTTTTGAAAACGTGCAAACGTTTCGGAATTGAGCGGAATGTGGTCTCACAGCGGGCTGCGTCATGTGGTTTACATCTGTGGTGTCGGTCACACCCTGGCTGTTTCATGTTGAGTGTATACCTGATACTGGACACGCCTCGATTGAGCTGCGTCATCTTAGATGTACTTCTTGTGTTGCTGGTCACACATCGTGCTGTCATGAGTACACTGATGTTATTGGTCACACCTTGGGCAGCATCAGGCTTAGTGCACTGATGTTATTGGTCACACCTTGGGCAGCATCAGGCTTAGTGCACTGATGTTGTTGGTCACACCTTGGGCAGCATCAGGCTTAGTGCACTGATGTTATTGGTCACACCTTGGGCAGCATCAGGCTTAGTGCACTGATGGTGTTGGTCACACCTTGGGCAGCATCAGGCTTAGTGCACTGATGTTATTGGTCACACTTTGGGCAGCATCAGGCTTAGTGCACTGATGTTGTTGGTCACACCTTGGGCAGCATCAGGCTTAGTGCACTGATGTTATTGGTCACACCTTGGGCAGCATCAGGCTTAGTGCACTGATCACACCTTGGGCAGCATCATATATGTTTGTCGCGACACAAATGATACTTGTGGCAGCTCCCACCAATGATAAGCATCATGTTGAGTGTACTACTGATGTTGGTCACACCTCGGGCTGTGTCATGTTGAGTGTACTGCTAATGTTGGTCACACCTCTAATGTTTCATGCTAGGTTTACGGCTGATGTTGGTCACACCTCGGGCTGTGTCATGTTGAGTGTGCTGCTGATGTTGGTCACCCCTGGGGCCGCCATGCTGGGTGCACTGCTGATGTTGTCACACCTGGGGCCGCCATGCTGGGTGCACTGCTGATGTTGTCACACCTGAGGCCGCCATGCTGGGTGCACTGCTGATGTTGGTCACACCTGGGGCCGCCATGCTGGGTGCACTGCTGATGTTGTCACACCTGGGGCCGCCATGCTGGGTGCACTGCTGATGTTGGTCACACCTCGGGCTGTGTCATGTTGAGTGTGCTGCTGATGTTGGTCACACCTGGGGCCGCCATGCTGGGTGCACTGCTGATGTTGTCACACCTGGGGCCGCCGTGCTGGGTGCACTGCTGATGTTGGTCACACCTCGGGCTGTGTCATGTTGAGTGTGCTGCTGATGTTGGTCACACCTGGGGCCGCCATGCTGGGTGCACTGCTGATGTTGTCACACCTGGGGCCGCCATGCTGGGTGCACTGCTGATGTTGGTCACACCTCGGGCTGTGTCATGTTGAGTGTGCTGCTGATGTTGGTCACACCTGGGGCCGCCATGCTGGGTGCACTGCTGATGTTGTCACACCTGGGGCCGCCATGCTGGGTGCACTGCTGATGTTGGTCACACCTCGGGCTGTGTCATGCTGAGTGTGCTGCTGATGTTGGTCAACCTGGGGCCGCCATGCTGGGTGCACTGCTGATGTTGTCACACCTGGGGCCGCCATGCTGGGTGCACTGCTGATGTTGGTCACACCTCGGGCTGTGTCATGTTGGTGTCTGCTGATGTTGGTCACACCTGGGGCCGCCATGCTGGGTGCACTGCTGATGTTGTCACAGCTGGGGCCGCCATGCTGGGTGCACTGCTGATGTTGTCACACCTGGGGCCGCCATGCTGGGTGCACTGCTGATGTTGGTCACACCTGGGGCCGCCATGCTGGGTGCACTGCTGATGTTGTCACACCTGGGGCCGCCGTGCTTGGTGCACTGCTGATGTTGGTCACACCTGGGGCCGCCATGCTGGTTGCACTGCTGATGTTGGTCACACCTCGGGCTGTGTCATGTTGAGTGTGCTGCTGATGTTGTCACACCTCGGGCCGCCATGCTGGGTGCACTGCTGATGTTGGTCACACCTGGGGCCGCCATGCTGGGTGCACTGCTGATGTTGTCACACCTGGGGCCGCCGTGCTGGGTGCACTGCTGATGTTGGTCACACCTCGGGCTGTGTCATGTTGAGTGTGCTGCTGATGTTGGTCACACCTGGGGCCGCCATGCTGGGTGCACTGCTGATGTTGTCACACATCCGGCTGCACGTCGTGCTGAATGCAGTCTTGGAGATATTGGTTCGCCTCGGGCTGTGTCATACAAAGAAGGATTGGGACTGCTATTTTGAAATAAGTGTCTTTGACACTCACACCGAGTGATTTCGATAAATCCTCCCTCCTCCCCCTCCCCTCGCTCGCCTCCCCCATGATTCCCACCCCGCCGCCTGTCTTTAATAATAATAATAATAATAATAATAATAATAATAATAATAATAATAATAATAATAGTGAGGTTTTATGGCGCCTTTTCTCGAATGAGCCCTAGGCGTTTTGTTATTAAACTAAAGCAACCGACACCAAAACACAGAATATTAACGTAAGTGGAAACGTACACCTTGCACCATCGCCAACTAATAGCTACGTTCAGGGACTGGTGGTACTGGTGTGGTTCAACCGAACCCTACTGACGAGACGTCTGAGAACCTCCACTGTCCTATGCGTCACGTATCCTACACCTTGCACCACTCAGCACGTCACGTACCACACACTAGACCTGCCACTGTCATATGCGTCACGTATCGTACACCTTGCACCACTCAGCACGTCACGTACCACACACTAGACCTGCCACTGTCCTATGCGTCATGTGTCGTACACCTTGCACCACCCAGCACGTCACGTACCACACACTAGACCTGCCACTGTCCTATGCGTCACATGTCGTACACCTTGCACCACCCAGCACCTCACGTAGCACCTCACGTACCACACACACTCAACCTGTCCTATGCGTCATGTATCGTACACCTTGCACCACCCAGCACGTCACGTACCACATACTAGACCTGCCACTTTCCTATGCGTCACGTATTGTACACCTTGCACCACCCAACACCCGCCGTTCCTTCAGTGAGATACTCTGGACGCAGAACATGTGGTCCTTTGTAAAGAGAACCCATAGCCATCGAACGTTCGCTTTTTGGAACAAGGATTATTTCGGAATATCCCTTTCCATTGCCGCTCCGAGCTACTGCCAGGAACGTCTCCTTTTGAATTTACGGCTTCCTTAAGTTTCATCGCTTTCCCATCTTCTTCCAACAGAAAGGGAACGTGTCATAAAATTACTCAGAACTTTACTACTGACAATGACTCAGTCCTTTATCATTTACAGTGACTTAAACCTTTGTCATGTACAGTGACTTAAACCTTTATCATTTACAGTGACTTAGACCTTTATTATTCTAGTGACTTAGACCGTTATTATTAAATGACTTAATAATACATTTTATTCATAACGCGCCTGTTCCAGTTTTAAAAACGAACTCTAAGCACAGTAGCATCATACTCATAATACATAGCTAAGATATACAGGCATAAAAAAACAGGATCTAGGTAATACGATTGCATCTGACAAGACAAAAATTATGACGAACAGATAAAAAATACCATACATTAATGAAATCCTATACATATAATCAATTAAAATGCAACTGCATTTTACAAGACAATAAACAGATAGGGAATGCGACAATAACAAAGGAACAGTGGACAATCCATAAAAATGCATATACGGAATAACTTAATTAGTATAATTCTGATTATACACTAGCAATTCAACAATGAGACATTCCCACGCACCCGTAAAAGTATTCAAGTTAAAAACAAATTAATTAAAAACACACACTTAGACCTGTGTTATTAACAGTGACTTAGACCTGCGTTATTAACAGACCTTTATTATTAGGCTTACACCTTTATTATTACCAGTGACTCAGACCTTTCTTATTAACAGTGACTTAGACCTGTGCTATTAATAATGACTCAGACCTTTCTTATTAACAGTGTTGCTGATAATGACTCAGACCTTTCTTAGTAGCAGTGACTTAGACCTCTATTGTTAATAGTAAATTAGACCTTTATTATGAACAGTGACTTAGACTGAAGTAATTATTAGTGACTCAGACCTTTACTATTAACAGTGACTTAGACCCGTGTTGTTAATAGAGACTAGGACCTTTATTATTAATAGCGACTTAGACCTAAGTTATTAATAGTGACTCAGAGATTTATTATGGACAGTGACTTAGACCTGTGTTGTTAATAGTGACTTAGGCCTTTATTATTAACAGTGACCTAGACCTGTGTTGTTAATATTGACTTGGACCTTTATTATGAACAGTGACTTAAACCTGTGTGATTGGTAGCGACTCAGACCTTTATTATTAACAATGACTTAAACCAGTGTTGTTAATAGTGGCTCTGACTTTTTGTTATGAACAGTGACTTAGACCTGTGTTATCAATAGCGACTTTATTGTGAACAGTGACTTAATTACCTGTGATGTTAGCAGTTACTCTCACCTTTATTATGAACAGTGACTTAGACCGGTGTTACTAATAATTATTGACTCTGATCATTATTATTACCTGGTTTCGAGTTCACGCAGCCTGACAGGCGTTGTTAATCGGCTCTTCTCCTTTTCCTCTTGTTTCGCTATTTGTATTAATCGGTGTTTCTGAGCGATTGGTTGGACGGTACAACGTCATTGCTTGAAACGTGGCCGACACAGTGGTGCAATGTTTGTGACATGTTTCCTCTGGACGTACGTACTGCTAGACTGTTTCTTTTTCTTTCTTTGTGCGTTGCTGGTGCTATCAGCACTGCCCTTTTGTCCAGCCGGTCAGCCCGAGAAACCGTTGACACGGCCTTTGTGTCATGACTCTACAGCCCACAGCCATGCCTTGCACAGTGCACTTTCTCCGACCTCTGTCCGCTTCACTGACCGTCAGCTTCGCATCTGTGTTTGTGATGCCACACCTCTCCACTCCCCCGATGGACAGTGCTCCAACCCCGACTGCCACACTCACCATACTTGTCCTTTCGGTGGCTCTATACACACCTGTCACCTTTGGGTTCCTGTGCTGGACAGAGTACTACCCGTGTCTGCTACAACCGTCATGCGTTTCTCACTGTTGCCACGACAACGCGCTCTCCTTCGCCGTTCCTTATCGCACGTCTCCAGAGACTTGGGGTTGCTCAGAGTGTGCTGAGGAAAGCCAGGAGATGGCGGAGAGAGAGGAGGCAGATTGCCGTCGTCATCATCGGTGTCGGCCGGCTGCCAGCTGCTTCGGACATGGCCTGTCTTTGCTGTCAACCGGTGTTCCGCCAACTTGTCTGTGATTCCGGGCATCCACAGTCTCAAGATAGACACTGCCACCACTGGAGTACGACGACCTCTTGTTGGACCAGTCCTTCGTCTGCCTCTCTTAGATTCGGATGATCCTGGGGCGACCAGGGACACCATCAGCTCTGAAGTATCAATGCCTGATTCCGGACCAGTTCCCGCCCGCGTCCTCTAGTTGATCCTCGTATTGCTTTTGAGATTTATTTTAACACTGTAACGTTCTTCCGGAAATTGATCGTCTTTGGCAGTTTTAAATACCACACGGTTTGTGGCATATTCACTAATGTGGGCATATTGTAGACTGGATTATCCACAGACAAGACGAAACATCTTTTCCGCTCACGCTGTGCTCGCCACAATGTCAGCTCTGATCACCTACCTCACCATGCCTTTGAATGCCTCGAAACACGACAGGAACCCATCTTCTGTGTCAGCTCCAACTGGCATGATAGCAGATATTAGAGACATAGCCGCTTCGGTCGCTTCTTTGCCGGAACCTGCTGCTGGGTAGTTGGATGAGCTGTTGAGCAGTCTTCTTGACAAGCACGCTCCCACCATTCGACGCAAAGTACCCACTCGCAAGCCGTCTCCCTGGTACACTAGCGTCAGTGAAGAGCAGCGTGCGGCCAAGCGACAGCGACTGAGGGCGGAAAGGAAGTGGTTTCATGAAGACCGGCCTCACCGTAGACAAACACATGTATCCTACACTGCACACCGCCACTTGACGTCTGTTCTGAATATTTCTTCAGCAAAGTAACCTTGATTTACGGCTGGCCTCTGTGTTACCTAATAATAATAATTTACATTTATAAAGCGCGCTGTCTGTGACATTTCTTGTAATGTAACGCGTTTTGAACTGTATATTGTAAACAAACAAGGAAAACTTATCCATTGCAGTCTTGTTATGTAGCGGCAACCCCACCGGATGTGACGTGTGGAAAAAAGTGTAGAGTTCGGGAAAATGTGGCATAGAACTTGAAGTTTGTGATGTCAGCCATCTCTCGATGACATGTGTGAGGTTCAAAGCGCTGTACGTGAAACATAACAGTACGCAATTTAATAATTATATTTAATAATGCATTGCATAGCACACTCTATTCATCACTCTCACATGCACACACGCGCACGCGTATACTCTCTCTCTCTCTCTCTCTCTCTCTCTCTCTCTCTCTCTCTCTCTCTCTCTCTCTCTCTCTCTCTCTCTCTCTCTCTCTCTCCACGAAAGAAATTTAATTCCGATCTTTCTGCACTTTTGTAGGAACTCTGTGAAACTGCATTCATCAGTTGCTTATTCGTACGTATAATATCTGTTTGTGGTATAGTCATACTTATTTGTGTTTGTAGTATAGCAAGGACTGGCTGTTAGATAGGTCCAAATGGACCTAACGCTGCTATCTAGAGTATTAAAGTTTTCAATACTGAGTTCGAACTGAGTTCGAGTTCGAGTTCTCTCTCCACTCCCCGAATAATCACCGGTGAAGACATGAGAAACAGTAGCAGAAGCAGTAAAAGACAACGAAAACCAAAAAAGGTGCAGCCTCCAGTGCCTGTGGGAGGGTTAGGTGCAAAATATGGCTGAAATGTATCCTCTGTTTGACTGAGAAACAGTGAAGCGCTTTGAGAAGTGGTCTATGGTGTTCATGCCTACTTTTCCGAAAAATAAGTTTCGCTGTTTTATTTTTGTATTTTTGCAGCGTGTACATCTGATCACGGTTGATGTCTCAATGTAAGTCTGATTACAGTTCACGTCACAACGTAAGTCTGATTACAGTTGATGTCACAATATAAGTCTGATTACAGTTGATGTGACCCTGTGCGGTTGAAGGACTAACTGACCACTCTTCTTCGCGTGTTATAACAGTGACTCCGGCCTGCGCTTGTAACATGCTCCAATGGTTTTACTAAGACGTGGTTGCCTAGGCCTCGACTATCAGAATAAAGATAACAATACAAAACAAAAGCAAGCGACTCTCTGCCCACCACGTCAGGTACCACTGTGGCCGGGCAAAAGTTGATGTTGGTGCGCTGTTTACTGTCCGGCTGACACAGATGCTGTGTCCACGAGTCTCTGCCCGTCTGAGTGGACCTGTCTGTGTCTAGTCTATAGCCCTCGGCCACCTAACTCGCTGACGAACGGTCGTGGCGTAGTGTCTTACCAGGGGCGCATTTCGGCAGGGACAGGACTAAAATGTTGGCACGAACAAAATTGGACCTGACCGGTATGTCGTCACGGAAAATGTGGACATGGCTTGTATGTCGGCACGGGCAACGCACATACGCAGAGAACACTGCTATGTCGGCACGAAAAATATGGGCATGGCTTGTATGTCGGCATGGGCGACACAACATTAAGAGAGACAAGACTGGTGTATCGGCACTCGGCACGGATAACACAATAGTGACAGGACTGGTGTATCGGCACGGACAACACGGTTAGAAGTGATATGTCGGTACGGACAACACAACAGTGACAGGACTGGTATATCAGCACAGACAAAACAACAATGACAGGACTTGCATATCAGCACAGACAACACAACAGTGACAGGACTTGTATATCAGCACAGACAACACAACAGTGACAAGACTGGTATATCAGCACAGACAACACAACAGTGACAAGACTGGTATATCAGCACAGACAAAACAACAGTGACAGGACTTGTATGTCTGCACAGACAACACAACAGTGACAGGACTGGTATATCAGCACTGACAACACAACAGTGACAGGACTGGTATATCAGCACAGACAACACAACAATGACAGGACTGGTATATCAGCACAGACAACACAACAGTGACAGGACTGGTATATCAGCACAGACAACACAACAGTGACGGGACTGGTATGTCAGCACAGACAACATAATGTCAGCACAGACAACACAACAGTGACAGGACTGGTATATCAGCGCTGACAACACAACAGTGACAGGACTTGTATATCAGCACAGACAACACAACAGTGACAGGACTGGTATATCAGCACAGACAACACAACAGTGACAGGACTGGTATGTCAGCACAGACAACACAACAGTGACAGGACTGGTATATCGGCACGGACAACATGGAGAAGACTGGTATATCGGCACGGACAGGACTGGTATGCCGGCACGGACAACACGGACAGGACTGGTATGCCGGCACGGACAACACGGACAGGACTGGTATGCCGGCACGGACAACAAGGACAGGACTAGTATGCCGGCACGGACAACAAGGACAGGACTAGAATGCCGGCACGGACAACAAGGACAGGACTAGTATGCCGGCACGGACAACAAGGACAGGACTAGTATGCCGGCACGGACTCACAGATGGGACTTGTGCTTCTGTGCCGGCTTCACGAAAGAGACCAGTGTCACAGACAGGGCGTGAATGTAGGCTCTGACATGACTTGTGCGTTGGCACGGACATCACAGACATGATATTTGTTTCAGCACTGGCAGGACCTGAGTTACGGCACAGAGATGTCGTGTGTGTCAGCACTACAAAACGGACCGGACCTGTGTATCAGCGTGTGACCCAGGAGAATTGCACAGGTGGATGGAAGTAGCACATGGTGTGGCTTCAGAGTGACAGTTGGTTATTGAAGATTGGCACTTTCATCGCTTTTCTCTTGCCAGTGCCCCTCCAGTCAGATGCCCTCTTACAATTCCCTCGCCAGCCAGACGTCTTACGTACTCGCCAGCCGGACACCAACCTGCCATTGCCCCACCAGCCAGATTTCAGCCAGACTTCATCCGGGCATTGCCCCACCAGCCAAACTTCAGCCAGACTTCATCTGGCCATTTGCCCCACCAGCCAGACTTCATCCGGCCATTGCCCTACCAGACAGACTTCATCCGGCCATTGACCCGCCAACCAGACTTCATCCGGCCGATTGCCCTACCAGCCAGACTTCATCCGGCCATTGCCCCACCAGCCAGACTTCATCCGGTCATTGACCCGCCAACCAGACTTCATCTGGTCGTTACCCCACCAGCCAGACTTCATCCAGACATCATTCGGCTATTGCCCCGCCAGCCAGACCAGCAAGTTTTTATGCGGCCATTTCTCCGCCAGCCAGACTTCATCCGGTCATTGACCCGCCAACCAGACTTCATCTGGTCGTTGCCCCACCAGCCAGACTTCATCCAGACATCATTCGGCTATTGCCCCGCCAGCCAGACCAGCAAGTTTTTATGCGGCCATTTCTCCGCCAGCCAGACTTCATCCGGCCGTTGCCCCACCAGCCAGACTTCATCCGGCCATTGACCCGCCAACCAGACTTCATCTGGTCGTTGCCCCACCAGCCAGACTTCAGCCAAACATCATCCGGCCATTGCATCCGGCCATTGCCCCGCCAGGCAGACTTCAGCAAGTTTTTATGCGGCCATTGCTCCGCCAGCCAGACTTCATCCGGCCATTGCTCCGCCAGCCAGACTTCAGCCAGACTTCATCCGACCCTTGCCCCGCCTACCAAAGTATTAACTCCTTTGCGTGGCTGTCTCGCGCTCCCGCTGACTCTATCACATTATCTCTGCTGCGGCGATTTAATTGTGACACACCAGCCGCCTGGCGCAAAATGATCTCCCAGCCT
>JABMCL010002529.1:85000-127500 GCA_018857735.1 Alviniconcha marisindica | reverse complement strand
CCCGAGCTCTTTCCTCCTCCTCCATTTCATTCCACCTCTTCCCTTTTCCCCCATTCCCTTCCTCTTCCTCCATTTCATTCCACCTCTTCCTCCCCGAGCTCTTTCCTCCTCCATTTCATTCCACCTCTTCCTCCCCCATTCCATTCCTCCTCCTCCATTTCATTCCACCTCTTCCTCCCCCATTCCATTCCTCTTCCTCCAGCATTCCTTCTCCCCCTCCATTACATTACTCTTCCTCAATTATCCCATTTGTCTCTATCATTCCTCAGCTTCCACCAGTCCTCATTCTGCATTATTGCAGCCGATTTTGGTTTTGTGTGTGTGTGTGTGTGTGTGTGTGTGTGTGTGTGTGTGTGTGTGTGTGTGTGTGTGTGTGTGTGTGTGTGTGTGTGTGTTTGCGTGAGTGCGTGCGTGCGTGCGTATGTGTGTGTGTGGGGGGGGGGGGGGAGCACGCTTGATATTTCATAATGATGTTTCCTACACGTAAACGGCTATCTACTAATTGACGCTGAAGATAGTACGTATAAAAAGCGACTAAATGTAGGCACGCTCTTGCAAATAACGCTGACAGAAGACAAAGGAAAACAAATAAATATTCTCGGCTCGTTGTGGGTCATAGAGTTGTGTAGTTGCAGGGATCTGATAGTGATGCTGAATGTGAACCAACACCAAGACCCATTCTTTGTCCTTTCAGTTGGCGAGAATAGTGGTATTATGTCTTAGTTTTGCACGTGTGAAGATCATGCATCATTGTTTCGCTGTTTGTCTGGTTAGGGCACACCTTCAACACATTTCTAATATCCAAGTTATGGACTGTCGTTAATCACTTTGTATTCGAGGAAAGTTTCTTCGTTGCACAGAGTTACTGGACGACGACGGGGTCAGTCTGTGTCGGTTGTTACTGGACGACGACGGGGTCAGTCTGTGTCGGTTGTTACTGGACGACGACGGGGTCAGTCTGTGTCGGTTGTTACTGGACGACGACGGGGTCAGTCTGTGTCGGTTGTTCCATCTGTCAAACGTTCGTTCCATCTATGACTATTCGATGAGAAGTAAAAGGCTGCCTGAAACACGTTGGCAAATTTGGGCACAATTTTCAACAGAGGTTTGCAGCAAATATATCCCTAAAGAGAACTCTGTCTATTTCTTAACAAGCTTTCCTCCTCTCCACAGAGACTCGCCATGGGACCAGTTCCCTCTTGGCCACCAAGGAACTGACACTGACAGGGAATTGGTTTGGTGTGTGCGGTGCTGTCTTCATCTGGCCAACAAGGAACTGACACTGACAGGGAACTTGTTTGGTGTGTGCAATTTTGTCCTCCCACTGGAGATCTGACAATGACAGGGAACTAGCTTGGTGTGTGCAATTTTGTCCTCCCACTGGGGAACTGACACTGACAGGGAACTTGTTTGGTGTGTGCAATTTTGTCCTCCCACTGGGGAACTGACACTGACAGGGAACTTGTTTGGTGTGTGCAATTTTGTCCTCCCACTGGAGATCTGACAATGACAGGGAACTAGCTTGGTGTGTGCAATTTTGTCCTCCCACTGGGGAACTGACACTGACAGGGAACTTGTTTGGTGTGTGCAATTTTGTCCTCCCACTGGGGAACTGACACTGACAGGGAACTTGTTTGGTGTGTGCAATTTTGTCCTCCCACTGGGGAACTGACAATGACAGGGAACTAGCTTGGTGTATGCAATTTTGTCCCCCACACTGACAGGGAACGGGTTTAGTGTGTGCAGTGCTGTCTTCATCTGGCCAACAAGGAACTGACACTGACAGGGATCTTGTTTGGTGTGTGCAATTTTGTCCTCCCACTGGGGAACTGACACTGACAGGGAACTTGTTTGGTGTGTGCAATTTTGTCCTCCCACTGGGGAACTGACAATGACAGGGAACTAGCTTGGTGTATGCAATTTTGTCCCCCACACTGACAGGGAACGGGTTTAGTGTGTGCAGTGCTGTCTTCATCTGGCCAACAAGGAACTGACACTGACAGGGATCTTGTTTGGTGTGTGCAATTTTGTCCTCCCACTGGGGAACTGACACTGACAGGGAACTAGCTTGGTGTGTGCAATTTTGTCCTCCCACTGGGGAACTGACACTGACAGGGAACTTGTTTGGTGTGTGCAATTTTGTCCTCCCACTGGGGAACTGACACTGACAGGGAACGGGTTTAGTGTGTGCAGTGCTGTCTTCATCTGGCCAACAAGGAACTGACACTGACAGGGAACTAGCTTGGTGTGTGCAATTTTGTCCTCCCACTGGGGATCTGAAAATGACAGGGAACTAGCTTGGTGTGTGGAATTTTTTCTTCCCACCGGATAACAGGGAACGGGTTTGGTGTGTGCAGTGTCGCCAATATGGCCATCATGGAACTGACACTGATAGAGAACTAGTTGGTGTGTGCAGTGTCGTCATCTGACAGGGAACTGCTTTGGTGTGTGCAGTGTCGTCATCTGACAGGGAACTGCTTTGGCGTGTGCAGTGTCGTCATCTGACAGGGAACTGCTTTGGTGTGTGCAGTGTCCTCCATCTGGCCACCGGAGAACTGACACTGACAGGGGAGGTAAGTCTGGCATTGACGGCTCTCCTGGAGCTGTATTCATGGCCCACCTGTAACCTGCTAGCATGCTACCGTCGCCTGTAGCACATACAAGCCGAGTAAATCCAGAAAGAAATAGGAATTCATAATTTATATAAGTATTCGCTTTTGTCTTTATCGGGACTGAATGCTACTTGCTAAAATGGATGCATGAACTTGAAATGGATACAGAAGATTTTTTTTCAGAGCTGTCGTATACATTTAAAGAAATTTCGTATACTGATGTAGTTATTATCCCAAACCGAATTTGTTGAAACCGTATTTATTGAAAATGAGTTCCAGTGATGACAATCTCGCTAGCCAGAGTTAGTTTTGATCTCACCCGAAGGATTAGACTTTGAGCTGACCACTGTCAGTCTGGGAGGGTGGAGACAGCTGCTGCCCGAGTTGGAATCGAACCCACAACCTCTTGATTCCGGGTCTAATATGTTAGCCACTTGGCCACGATGCTTCTCTAATTAGTTACGAACCCATAGTGCGTAACAGTCATCCCAGATTTAACCGGATGATCTGTCATCAAAGTGTAGAGAAAACAAATAACAAGCATGTGATATTTGTTATTTAGTGACCTTGCGCAGGAGGCAGGTTACCGCTAAACGCACATGCACACTACATATATAGCTTCGAATGAAATTCACTGTAAACTGGTGCATGATTGTATTGTGTACAAAGATCGTGCGCCGAGACGGCAGCAGTTTCACGTTGCAACAGCTATGCAACAACCATAGTATAGCACCGTAAGTACACTGCTTCGGTGAGTAGTCAAAATGCGCTATAAAGGGACATGAGGCCATTCATTCTGCCCAGAGCGGAGAATAGCACTATATAAAAACGATCAATAAATAAATGTGTAATTTAGTGACCTTGGCCAGTGTGTATGATAAGCAAATATAGTTAAAGGCCTATAATCCTGATTTGCTGAAAAGGCCATATCTCCAGCTCTCCTTCCGCTTGCGCGAGTCGTCAGTAGACTCAGAAATAATAATAATAATAATTTATATAAAGCAATATTCTCTAACCAGAGTTAAACTCACTGCGATGTACAAACATCTTATCACAAAAAACACATTAGCGTATATTTCAACAAACGGAACCTTAAATATTGTAGTTTACCATTATCGCCTATCAAACAATAACTATATGTACACACACACACACACACACACACACACACACACACACACACACACACACACACACACACACACACATACGCGCGCACGCACGCACGCACGCACACGCACACACACACCGAGTGACATGCGCACACCAGTCTCCGCTCGTCCATTCAGATACAACAATTAATGAATGGTCTCAACAACAACAACACCAAACTGAGTCTGTCTTCTCACCCACCCACCCCGTGCCTCCTTCTCTTACCTGGATCTCTCATGCTCTCTCATTTAGTGACCTGGAGTAAAGAATCCCACAGCTAGCAGTAAGTCACAGCGTCCTCCGTGATTTGTCATTTAGTGACCTGGAGTAAAGAACCCACAGCTAGCAGTAAGTCACAGCGTCCTCCGTGATTTGTCATTTAGTGACCTGGAGTAAAGAATCCCACAGCTAGCAGTAAGTCACAGCGTCCTCCGTGATTTGTCATTTAGTGACCTGAAGTAAAGAACCCACAGCTAGCAGTAAGTCACAACGTCCTCCGTGATTTGTCATTTAGTGACCTGAAGTAAAGAACCCACAGCTAGCAGTAAGTCACAGCGTCCTCCGTGATTTGTCATTTAGTGACCTGGAGTAAAGAACCCACAGCTAGCAGTAAGTCACAGCGTCCTCCGTGATTTGTCATTTAGTGACCTGGAGTAAAGAATCCCACAGCTAGCAGTAAGTCACAGCGTCCTCCGTGATTTGTCATTTAGTGACCTGGAGTAAAGAATCCCACACACTGCGTCATCCGTGATTTGTCACTTAGTGACCAGAAGTAAACCCGCCGTAGGCAATGGGTTACTTAGTCATCCATGATCTGTCATTTTTACTCAAATCAATGTTTTGTCGGCGAAGCAGGTTATTTACACAAACTCCTAACAGCACAGAGGGCGCGACTGGGATGAATAAAAGCGACATCTGGAGAGTGAATTCACGTGGCGATGTCCTGAGGGCACACTTGTCAGATTGTTGTTTTCTTCTGATACTCATCATTCTTACTGCAGGCTGTGCAGGAGCCAGTCCGTCTCTGTGCCCGTCCGAGTCTGCCATGGAGATCATAAACATTGCCCCAAACCTCCATGAATGTCCGTATAAGACGAAGCACAGTTATTTGTTCGTGTTAACCGATACTAGCTATTGTTTATTGCATTGCATGTGTCATACATGGAATTGAGCCGACTGGTCTGAGTGTTATGATCAGTCTTGTGCGAGGGAGAGTGTCATGGCACGTTGTGGTTTGTACAGAGGGCGGGCCGTGCTGGTCTGAGTGGTATGATCAGTCTTGTGCGAGGGAGAGTGTCATGGCACGTTGTGGTTTGTACAGAGGGCGGGCCGTGCTGGTCTGAGTGTTATGATCAGTCTTGTGCGAGGGAGAGTGTCATGGCACGTTGTGGTTTGTACAGAGGGCGGGCCGTGCTGGTCTGAGTGTTATGATCAGTCTTGTGCGAGGGAGAGTGTCATGGCACGTTGTGGTTTGTACAGAGGGCGGGCCGTGCTGGTCTGAGTGTTACGATCAGTCTTGTGCGAGGGAGAGTGTCATGGCACGTTGTGGTTTGTACAGAGGGCGGGCCGTGCTGGTCTGAGTGTTATGATCAGTCTTGTGCGAGGGAGAGTGTCATGGCACGTTGTGGTTTGTACAGAGGGCGGGCCGTGCTGGTCTGAGTGGTATGATCAGTCTTGTGCGAGGGAGAGTGTTATGGCACGTTGTGGTTTGTACAGAGGGCGGGCCGTGCTGGTCTGAGTGGTATGATCAGTCTTGTGCGAGGGAGAGTGTCATGGCACGTTGTGGTTTGTACAGAGGGCGGGCCGTGCTGGTCTGAGTGGTATGATCAGTCTTGTGCGAGGGAGAGTGTCATGGCACGTTGTGGTTTGTACAGAGGGCGGGCCGTGCTGGTCTGAGTGGTATGATCAGTCTTGTGCGAGGGAGAGTGTTATGGCACGTTGTGGTTTGTACAGAGGGCGGGCCGTGCTGGTCTGAGTGGTATGATCAGTCTTGTGCGAGGGAGAGTGTCATGGCACGTTGTGGTTTGTACAGAGGGCGGGCCGTGCTGGTCTCCCCGAGGCACAGTGGACAAATGGCGGCCCTAAGCAAGACATGGGTTAGGGATTCGTGCACTGCACGTCTTCGTCTGACGCAAAAATACTGTCTAATGCAGCAGATAGTGCGTTATTGTCCTGTACAAATGATGCTATGTTCTAATGCAGTAGATGCTGTTGTCTGGTGCAATGTATGTTGCATTATCATTCCAATACAGTTGATGGACTGTTATCGTCCAACGCAAAAGCTGCTGTGTTTAGATGGTGTGTTATTGCCCAGTGCAAAAGATGTTGTATTATTAGTATAATGCTGTAGCTGGCGTGTTACCATCCAGTGCAGTAGATGATTGTGTATTATTAGTCTAATGCAATATATGATGTGTTATAGTCCAGTGCAAAAGATCTGTTGCAGTTCTACCAGTTGCATTAGATGGTGTGTTATCAGTCTAATGATTTATATGGTGTGTTATCGTCCAGTGCAAAAGATGAGGTGTTCTACTGCAATGGATGGTGTGTTGCCATACAATGCGAAAGATGCCGTGTTATTACTCTAATGCAGTAGATAGTACTATGTTACGGTCCAATGCAAACGACGCAGTGTTTTCTAATGCAGCAGATGATGTGTTATCGTCCAATGCAAAAGATGCTGTGCTATTAGTCTAATGCAGTAAATGACGTGTGTGATACTGTCCAGTGCGAAAGATATCGCATTATCAGTTTAATGCAGTAGACTTTTTATTGGTCTAATGTAAACACACACACATGTCAAGAATGAAAACTCATCTTGACTGTTTATTATATTTTATTAAGTTCACACAATGTAATAATAATATTTGAAATTTTATGTTGGTAATTAATATGTGTCTACTAAATTACTTCTTGTTTCTAATGTGTGTCCGACCAACAATGGTCTGTAAAAACCGCGATGTCAACAAAAACATGACAAGTGAAATGCTCAGTTTGTGTTGTTAAAAAGACAGTCTGCTGATAAACGAAATCATGCGTTGGTCGGTCTAGGACTTTAGGTCCGGCTCTCCTCCCACATGCTCGAGTCATCAGCAGCCCCAGAAATGCCTTGGCTTTGGTTTAATTTTAGATTGGCAAGTTCCTTGTTTTACCAGCATTGCAAAGCGTGTGACGTCGAAAACTCGAAATATTGTGGTTCACCGGGCATTAAAAAGTTAATTATTTAGTAGCGTTTTAATTTGCTTAGTCCTCCTTCTTTTCCTTTTTCGAACAGCTAATCGCGCTAATCATTTTATCAACCAGTTGCAGAATCTGTGATGAAGTACTTGCAGAATATTGCAAGGACATCATTTTTCTGTCGCTGTGATTGTCTTTAACATATACAAGTACGTTGAGATAATACCGATCAGTTTTGTAGATGGACCGGTGTGCACAGCAGTCGACATATCGATTCCTATCGGTGCAATGAACGAAGAATAAAAAGTCCCGACTGTGGCAGCAACAGCTGCAGGTAAGTAGACGTGGGAGTGTTTACCAGTCACACACATTGTATTGCCAACAACTGTTGTGTTAAATCATGGAGGACAGATCACACTTTCTGTAAAAATAAAAAGACTTGCGCCGTGACCTTTTCCTGGCCTGACAGAAACGAATATTTGGTTGCCCTACTTGTTGGCCTCCTTGCGGGCTGACAGTGCTGTGCGTGTGTACATGCTGTGTACGCCCGTCTGGCTTAGCGAACTCCAGTGTACAACCCACTGAACCGTCTTCCTTTCTGGTTGACAGTGCTGTGTGTGCATGCTGTGTACGCCCGTCTGGCTTAACGAACTCCAGTGTACAAACCCACTGAACCGTCTTTCCTTGCGGGTTGACAGTGCTGTGTATATATACGTCCGGTTTGTGTCATCACCAGCTCCAGTCTCCAACGTACTGAACTTTTTTCGCAACGGTTTGACAGTTTCTCACCTGTGTTCACCATCTCTCGTCCCCAACCCATGACTCACTGATCTGTCTTCCTTACGGGTTGACAGTATTTTGTATTATACCCACCTGTGTTTTTACTTCTCACGTCTCAAACCCACTGAACTGTCTTTATTGCGGGTTGACAGTGTTGTTTATATTACACGTTATTGGGGAGCGGGGATAGACAGCATTGACTACAAGCCCCACTGTCTGAGACGGAGGACAGTGGCGACAGCAGACAGACAACACCAAGTGAGAACGAGCTGCACGTGCAGACAAGTGCATGTGGTGTGGCACAAGAGTTTTCTGGTCCTATGACTTCGAGTGAGAAACACATTATCTTGTGATGGGCGTATGTACGGCCATTTGACTCACCCTATTATAGGCAAGCGCATGTGGCTGTCACTTCTGGCATTTATTTAATCGAACAATGTCTCCTAAATTTTATTCAGCAATTTGACCAGTCATATTGCTATATGTTATGCGGAGACATTAATGCTCTGCCACACGATGATGATGGTGACACACCCATCACCTTTGTTCAGACTGAGCTGTGTGAGTATCGACAGTCAGAAGACAGAACAGTGAATGCTTTTGGTAGACTGCTACTGGAAATGTGTGCTGAATGTGACTTATGCATTTTGGATGGTGCCTGTCGAGGGGATGAAGAAGGACACTTTACAAATGTTTGTGCTGCAGGATGTAGTTCTGTAGATTACTAAAACTACTCAAAAGACTTGGCACAGCAAGACATAGAACTACATGTAGCAGAAAGGCTTGATGCTAAACACGTGCCAGATGAATTGTCGCTGTGTTCTAAAGGAGATCATTCTAGTAGCAAAGGCGAACTGTTTTTTTAGAAGAAAAAACAACAACTAGTATGGGATAACTACCCAGATAACTACCGAGGTGGCTCATATTTAGCCTACATTTGTTGAAGCAGTTAGGGGTGAGATGTTCCAAAACGTCATTACGCAAGCGAAGGACTTGTTGAGCTGTTCTGTGGATGAGGCTGTGAACTGCCTTAAAAATGGACTCCTTGAGGCTGCAGCATGTATGAAGCGTAAAATCAGCAAAGGACTGAAAAGTAGCAAATGGTTTCATGTTGAGTGCAAAGCGGCTAGAAAGAAACGGAAATGGTGGAGACAATTTAGGCGCTCGAAGTGTGAGGAGAGTAAACGCAAGAATAGACTGTTGTATGTTAACGGCAGGAAATCATTCACACGTTTACTGAAACAGAAAAAGACGAAAATATAAGGCGAATAAGTTGAACGTATTGACTGCGAAGATGAAAGGTTAAAAAATGTTTTGGAATGAAGTAAGATCCATCTGTGTAGGGACTTGTACACAACCGCTCATTAGTACCAATGAATAATAATAATGAATACTTAGAGCGCCTAACCCGCCCAGGCCCTAAGCGCTTACACGTTCTTTACAAATGCATATTGTCAAAATTCAATGCATACAAAATGAATGCCACACACACACACACACACGCATGCTCAAACACAGACTCGCACATGCACGCAGGCGTGCACACGCACACACACACACACACACACACACACACACACACACACACACACAACACACACACACACACACACACACCAGTCGCATATCAGGGCAAACAGGGCAATGAGACTGAAGAAAAGTTTTTTTTAAAGAGAAAGGTTTTCAAGGAAGATTTAAAAGAGCTGACAGAGGTAGAATGGCGGACAGAAACAGGAAGTTGGTTCCAGATAACTGGAGCCTGGTAAGAGAAAGAGTGCTGACCACAGGACTTTGTTCGGAAGGATAGTATTCTGAACACTCGGGTGTCTGTAGAAGAGCGGAGCTGCCGGGAGGGAGTGTAAAGGTGAAGAATTTCTGAAAGGTAGATGGGAGCCTGATGAGAAATGATTTTAAAGCAAAGCAAAGACAATTTGTATTCGATCCTCTGCTCAATAGGTAGCCAGTGAAGAGAATGAAACATAGGAGTGGCGTGGGCAGATCTGGTTGTTCTGAAAATGAGTCTTGCAGGATTGTTCTGTACTTTTGGGAGTTTAGAAAGAAGAGACTTAGGACAGCCCGCCAAAGGTGAGTTGAAATAATCTAGCCTTGAAAGAATAAACGCTAATCTAGTCTTGAAAGAATGTTCTTTGCTGAATGGTTTATTCATCTTATGAATGTGCTAGGCGGTGACACAAACCCGGGCAAAGGCAAAGATGACTATGCAGACCCTCCAGACACTGAAGGCCTAGACAGTCCCATAAGTGAGGAGGAAGTCAAGAATGCGATAGAGCTCTTGAAACTGAACAAATCACCAGGACCTGATGGTATTTTAGCAAAAAGGCTCAAGAATTCCCTTGAACATATACCGTCACTACTTGTACTGCTTTTTAATCATGTCTTTGATACGGTGCAATATCCGAGTGCATGGAGTGGTGCTATTGTCCCAATTCACAAGGGTGGGTACAAAGACGACCCAGATAACTACCTAGGTGGCTCATTGTTGAGTATCCTAGGGAAATCGTTTGCACACATTGTAAACAAACGATTTACACTGTGGTCTGATCAAGATGATAAAATTGTGTAAGGAAAGAGATGGTTTCCGCGCAGGTCATTCGACCGTAGACAATATATTTGTATTATATGCAATTGTTCAACGATATCTTTTAAAGAAATCTGCTAAGGTCTACGCATGCTTTGTAGACTTTAAAAAGGCGTTTGACACCATCAAGAGGAGTGCTTTATAGAATGTGGTAAGGAAATCTGGTGTAGGCGAAAAATGCTGAGAATTTTGCAAAGAATATACATAAGTGTAAGGTATTGTGTTCGATGCCTAGATAATCTAACAGTTTTTTGAGTGTCCTGTTGGGGTAAAGCAAGGTTGTGTGTGCTTTCGCCTGCTCTGTTTTCCTTTCTGATAAACGAGCTAGTTCCGGAGATAGCCCAGAATGGTATGTATGGTGTGCAGTTAAAACCAGATGTTGTACAGATCTTGATAATGCTATTTGCTGACGATGTTCTACTTGCTTCTAACTGTGTGGCAGGTATGTTTTGAATCACTTTGCTGATAATTTTTCAGTGACAGTTAATATGAGTAAGACCAAGATTATTGTATTCAGAAAAAGAGGTTTCTTTGCGGCCGATGAGGATTGGAGGTACAGTGATAATGAGATAGAGGTTGTAAATAGCTTTAAGTACCTGGGGCTGTATTTTACCACCAAATTGTCTTTGACACAAGCTGTTGGTGATTCGGCTGGTACGGTAAAGATCAAAACCAGTCAGATACTCAAATGTTTGTGGAGACTCGGAAATGTACCGAGAAATGTATTTTTAAAAAGTATTTTTCCCAGATCCTACCGGTTCTTATGTATGGATCCGAGCTGTGGGGTTTCCAATAGTTCGCAGTGATAGAAAAAGCGCACGTTTTCTTGCAAACGATTTTTGAATGTTAGCGTGCAAACACCAGACAAAATTATCTATGGTCACTTGGGAGGATATCTTATGTTTCTTACATATACTGTACGATGTGTAAAATACTGGCTACAAATTACAAATGTACCAGACGAAAGGCTCCCCAAAAGGCTTAAAACATTGTAACCAAGTGCATCTGCACATTGTGTTTGTGTTGTTGTACTCTGCGTGTCGCTCTGTCAATGTTCTTTCGTGTGTGAACGTCATTCAATGTTTTACGTGTTGTTATTTTGGACGTCACTAAAAGACGTGGTGAGAGCGCGAGAGAAAGCAAGAGGCAATTCCAACGGCCTCTCGCATATACCATCAGAAGAAAAGAAAAGAATAAAGCAGGAACTTCTGGCTGTGGCTAGTTTGTTGTCGCTTATTTCCAACCTGCTTCTTCCATCAACCGTTTACCACATGTTGCTGTATTTGCAAGATCTGGGTAAAAAGACCTGGGCCTGTTATATCAAAGTATGGCTACAGCAAAAATGTTGGATATTTGAACAGATTTGTGTCTGTTTTCAAACAGAGACTGCTGGATCAGTTGAAGCAAGACTAAAGTGCTGGTATCACTTCAAGAGAACGCTTTGAATTTTATTCAATTTTCAAACGAAGTATCTAGACAGAGATGTATACAGACATTTTGCAGTTACGTTGTTTCCGAGAAGTTTATGATAACATCAGATTTGGTATATCGCCGATATCAGTACACAGGCTGAGATCAAGAAATTACATGTTCTTTTTTCGTATAAAGCATATGAGGATTTCAGAAAAGATGTGTCGTAGTTTAGCGGGTCACACACGGCAGCTGTTGCTGATGTTTCTCACGTTATGTCAGCTGATGACGAGATGACTATTTGGGAAGTGTCCCGTTTTTAGTTTTTTGTTTGTTTGTTTGTTTTTACAAAGTTTTGCAGAGGAGAAGCAGCATTGCAACTTTGCAAACTGACACATAAAATAGATGTGAATGATGAATGTTGGATGAACTGATTGGGGTAGTACTGATTATCTCACTGACTAACCGGTGGAGTTAGCGAGTGTATGGAGATTCACTAACACACAGTATTTATCTCTGCCCCGTTTGACTCTTCTCTCCATTGTTGAATGTTCTCTCCCTTGGCGAGTCTTCTTTCCCATGTCGACTGTTCTCTACTTTGTTGATGTAGAGTAACCTCCCTTGCGATAATCTCGCAAGTTATTTATTTGACGTGATCTATGTAACTAGGTTACCAGCTGAGCCAGTAAACAAACCGTCACGGCTACGAACTCGTCTGGTCTGCTTGCTAACTGATGTTATATGGTGTCAGAAGTCAAAAGGGGGGCCTGCTATGAAATAAATAAATCCTCAACCACAAAAGAAGAGACTGTAAAAGTGTACAAGTGTAGTTCTTCGTGAGAATGACGGAATCAACGTCAGGTCAGCCAAGGGGAATGCAGAAACAATTCACTGCAAACGTTCCTGATTCAGACAAGATGTGTTTGGAAGGCAGTCTTTCTCAAAATTGGAAACGATTCAAACGGCAGTTCGAATATTACGCCATAGCCAGCCGATTAAGCAGAGAAGAAGATGAAAATGACCAAGTAGCCGTTTTTCTTGCCGTTTTGGGGCCTGATGCCTGTGACATCAATGACAACTTGAAGTTTGAATCTCCAGATGACAAAAACGATCTCAAAAAGGTGATGGAAAAGCTTGAAGATTTCTTTGTAGGGGACACCCACGAAGCATTTGAGTCTTACAAGTTTCATCTCAGAAAGCAAGAGGCGTCAGAATCAATTGCAGTGTATGTTGCAGGACTGATAAAGCTAGCAAAAACGTGCACCTTTGATAAACTGGAAGAAAGACTGATCAGAGATCAAGTCGTCGTACGAGTGAGACAAGAAAGCTTGAGAGAAAAATTTCTAGAAGACAAAGGACTGACTAGACAAGTGCTTGTCAATTGGAAGGGCTTATGAAAGTTCCAAACAGCAGCTACAGTCAATGTCAGGTGAAGGAGAATCATCTCAAGTGCAACGCTTGTTCAGCAAGAAGAAACAAGGCGGCAACATGCACCCAAGTGCTCCCACAAAGCAAGGAGGGAGAAGAAGAAAAAAATCATCAAGAAAATGCACAAGATGTGCAACATATTCATCACATAGTAGGCAAGAACGTCCAGCAAAAGATTCTGAATGCAGAAAGTGCAACAAGAAAGGCCACTATGAAGCAATGTGCAGAACAAAGACTGTAGTCAGATACCTAGAAGATGAAGATGACAACGTACTTGGCACAGTGACTGAGGAACCGAGGATGTGTGGTGCAGTGAACTGGCATGCTGATGTTCAGGTGACTACCACAACTCCCTCGTTCTGTGAAATTCAGAATAGAAACCGGGGCAGATGTGACTGTTGTGCCTGATAGGTTCATCAATAAGAACTCACCACTGATTCAGAAGACAGACAAAAAGCTGTTTGGGCCTGGTCAGAGCAAAATCAATGTGCTTGGCAGAGTCCGTGCAACCATGGCAGTAGGTAAAGTTTCATCAGACTAAGATCTCTATGTTGTCGTTGACTTGAAAGAAATTGAGGCACTGAAATTGATCGAGAGAGTCAATGCAGTTCACAATGATCAATACAGGAAAGAATTCCCAGAGCTGTTCACAGGCCTAGGGAGAATGAAGAATGACTACACAATAAGATTGCAAGAAAACGCTCAACCGTTCGCAATCACAGCTCTTCGTAGACTACCTCTTCCAATGAAAGAAAAATCTCTAGAAGAACTGAAGAAACTGGAAGAGCAGGATATCATCCGCCCAGTGGAGACACCCACTGACTGGTGTGCACCGATAGTGGCAGTACCGAAACCAAACGGGAAAGTGCGACTGTGTATCGACTTCCCGAAACTCAACGAGAGTGTGTGTCGAGAAACCTTCCCTCTGCCTGCAACTGATCAGCTACTAGCCCAACTGGATGGTGCCACAGTGTTTACTAAACTGGACTGCAACAGTGGATTTCACCAGATCCCACTTCACCCAGAAGGTCAGGAGCTAACCACCTTCATCACTCCTTTTCGGGCGATACTGTTACAAACGCCTGCCGTTTGGTATTAGCTCTGGACCAGAGGTTTTTCACCGAGAGATGACTCGTATCCTTGAAGGAATACCTGGGGTCATCTGCGACATCGACGACATCCTCGTCTTTGGAAGAAATCAGCAAGAACACGATAGCCGACTGAGAATTGTTCTGCAAAAGATGAAGGAAGCTGGGGTCACGCTCAATGAGAAATGCAAGCTCTCAATTCACTCTATGAAGTTCCTGGGCCACATAATATCAAAAGAAGGAATCCAGATGGATCCAGAGAAAGTGCAAGCTATCTCCAACTTCCCAAGACCTACGAACATTTCAGAATTGAGCCGGTTCCTGGGAATGGTGAACCATGTTGAAAAATGTGCACCTCATATGGCCGACACGAAACAAAACAATTGAGAGATCTAATGAAAAAAGAGATTGACTGGAACTGGGGTGATCCACAAGAGAAAACCTTCAAAACAATGAAAAAGCAGCTGAGTTCAACACCAGTGCTTGCACACTACAATCCATACAAGTCAACCAGAGTCTCAGTAGATGCATCGTCATATGGATTAGGTGGCGTACCACACCAGAAGCAAGAAAATGATTGGAAGCCAGTATTGCATGCCTCAAGATCTCTCACAGCAACTGAACAAAGGTATGCACAAGTGGAAAAAGAAGCCTTGGCTGTGACTTGGAATTGTGAAAAATGTCAAGACTACCTGTTTGGACTGTCAAAATTCACAGTTGAGACAGACCACAAACCGCTGTTGGCACTGTTGAAAACCAAGCTGCTGGATGAACTGACTCCAAGGATTCAGAGGTTCTGCATGCACCTGATGCGATGTTCCTACGACATCGTATACACTGCAGGGGAAAAAACTTGATGACAGCAGACACTTTGTCAAGGGCTCCTGGGAGTGCACCTGCTGATCAGGAACACTTAATGGAAGACGAGACAAACGCTTTCGTCTGTGCAGTCATTGCCAGCATTCCCGCAAGTGACGCAAGGCTGGAAGGGATTAGACCGAAGCAATGCTCTGACAAAATCTGCAGCCAAGTCATGAATTTCTGTAAGTTAGATCACTGACCGGAAGCAGCGAGAAAGGAGGTCAGTCTGCGACAATACTGGTTTGCTCGCCAAGAGTTGACAGTTCAGCAAGGTCTACTGATTTTCCAGAGCCGTCTGCTGATTCCGGCTAAGCTGCAAGAGGAAATGTTGCAGAGACTTCATCAAGGTCGTCAAGGTGTGGTCAAGTGCAGAGCGTTAGCCCGAAGTTGCTTCTGGTGGCCAGGACTCTCAAAGAAAATTGAAGAAGTCGTTGGTGCCTGTGCAACGTGTGAGAAAGAAAGAAAACTCCCACCAGAACCTCTGCAGCCGACCAAGACTCCAGACTACCCGTGGCAGAAAGTTGCCATGGACTTGTTTGAAATGAATGGACAATCTTACCTCATAGTAGTAGACTACTACTCCCGTTGGATAGAGACTGTACACTTGAAGCAGACTACATCAGTAGCTGTCATGGAACACTGCAAATCTATCTTTGCAAGATTCGGAATTCCAGAGGTAGTCCTATCTGACAATGGTCCACAGTTCAGCTCTCGAGAATTCCTGAAATTCTCCCAAGACTACTGTTTCACTCATATTACCAGTAGTTCCTATCATCCTCAAGGAAACGGTGAAGCAGAAAGGGCTGTTCAGACAATGAAAAATCTCCTGAAGAAGTCCACTGACCCTTACATTGCCCTTCTCAACTACCGTACAACTCCACTTCTACATGGCTACAATTCGGCAGAACTGACGACGAGCCGAAAACTCTGAAACTGTGTGCCTACAATCCTGAGTCAACATATTCCCTTCAAACCAGAAGTCGAAGAATTCAAGAAGAAGGATGAACACTTCAGAAGTCAGCAGAAGTACTGCCTTGATCTCTGACACCGAGCAAAAGAAGTACCACAACTAGCAAAAGTACAACCTGTGTGAAGACTCCGACAACCAAAGAAGCAGTGGTGATTGAAAACGCTTCGTCTCGGTCTGTTGTTATTCAGACTGACAGAGGTACTCAACGCAGAAACCGCAATCAACTTCGCCGAAGAAATGAGAACCAGACATCAGCTCAAACCACAATGCCAAAAGCGTCTTCAACACTTCCGAAGCAGAAGCTGGAGACTTGCGATGAAGCAAGATATGAAGAGCTTGCTGAAGAAAGTGCAACCACAACAGTCCATCAGCCAGCTGAGTGGCCAGGAAACCTACCACCTGACAACATGCCTGTTGAACAGACTGGTCGAAAGACTGTGTACACAAAATCAGGACGGAAAGTACATGTTATAGTTGACTGCTCTCTCCCGCCTTGACTCTCCTCCCCTATCTGAATCTTCTCTCGCTTGTTTGATTTTCTCTCCCTTGCTCACTCTTCTCTCCCTTGTCTGACTCTTTTGCCTGGGCTTTTCTCTCTCTTGTTGACTTCTTCTCTTCGTCCTTCTTCAATAAGATTGTATTCCGATACATCAGAAATAACTTACATTATTCAAAAACTTTTTTTTTTCATTTTGTCTACTAGCGTTAGCTGGAGAGAGAGAGAGAGAGAGAGAGAGAGAGAGAGAGAGAGAGAAGAAGAGAGAGAGAGAGAGAGAGAGAGAGAGAGAGAGAGAGAGAGCAGAATATGTCCACGTCATATAGGCTAATACATCCATCATGCACGCAACTGTTGCGTGAATTATCAGCCGAGTATACCTACACTTCTGTGTGTTGTCCGATTCTTCTCTCCCTTGTCTGTCCGGAAGCCACACGGACCTCTGTCGATATGTTTCCTCTCAACGCAAAAGGCACGCGGGAAAGCTTTACACGCACTGGTTTTAGTATTGATTTTTGTAGATTTGTTTAAAGGCAGTTCAGCACAACAAACCCTCCCACCCTCTCTCTCTGTCCGCATCCCGGCTGTTTAGCCTTCCTTGACATGCAGACAGTGTGGCTGCAGCATGGGGTGTTTGCACCGAAAGACTGGGGGGGGGGGGGGGGGGGCACATTGTGTGACACGCTTGTTTGGCAAAGGTTCAGTATTGGCCTGTTTGTTGAGATGGAACTCGATATCACAATCACACATGTCAGTCACACTTGGCAAGGGTTCAGTATTGGCCTGTTTGTTGAGATGGAACTCGATATCACAATCACACATGTCAGTCACACTTGGCAAGGGTTCAGTATTGGCCTGTTTGTTGAGATGGAACTCGATATCACAATCACACATGTCAGTCACACTTGGCAAGGGTTCAGTATTGGCCTGTTTGTTGAGATGGTACTCGATATCACAATCACACATGTCAGTCACACTTGGCAAGGGTTCAGTATTGGCCTGTTTGTTGAGATGGAACTCGATATCACAATCACACATGTCAGTCACACTTGGCAAGGGTTTCATGCGGCAACAGTACATTACAACTTTATTGCCAAGTGTCAGTATAATTACACTAGGAATGTTTAATGGTGCCAGGTACACTCATCACACATACATGCCAGTCATAAAGCAGCATTACAATAGCAAACCTTGGGATAAAAAGCCATCGATAAATAAATACATGAGAAATCAAAGCTGCATGTATATCGCATCAAAATGACATCTTTACCCCTAAAGCCCGTTATAAAATAATTTTTTAAAAAGTGTCTACAACAAACTGACTAACCCGACCGGCTTACTCCCATAACACGCCATAAACCTTAGGCTCACACCACATCTACTTCGCTCCAAGACACTGTGTGTGTGTGTGTGTGTGTGTGTGTGTGTGTGTGTGTGTGTGTGTGTGTGCGTGCGAGCGCGCCTCGCTAACTTGGCCTTTTCTTTGTCTGAACACATCTGCTTCGCCCCAAGTCATTGGACGGGCTGGGGGGTGGGGGGGGGGGGGGGGGGGGGGGCTCGCTTGACTTTTTGCTTATCCGAGCACGCGCGACGAGGAAGACTGGGCAGCTGACTTGAGGCTCTCCGACTGTTATTGCCTCTGTAGAGCCCTGGGGTATAATTAAGGCTGCTTGCATGCTGGACCTGCTACCAGTACTTCTCCCGTTTGCCACATTACAAATAGCAAACTCCCATTACAAACTGCCAACGCCGCATTACAAAATTTGTAATGCGGCGTTCGCATTTCGCAATTTAATTGCAAATGCCTCATTAAAAATTCCAAATGGAAGAATACCAGCACTTTTGTTTCGAACCTCTTCTGCATGCATACGCAGACAGCTGCTGACACGTGCTTGCAGACAAACACCACTAACTATACCGACATCCGTCTGCCCATTCACACACACACACACACACACACACACACACACACACACACACACACACACACACACCAACATGGGAGCGGGATAGCTCAGTGGTTAGAGCGCCGGACTCGTGATTGAAAGGTCGTGGGTTCGAATCCCTGCAGAAGCGGCGGGAGAATTGTCTTCTCCAGGGTCAACTTTCTGTGCTGACTCTTATTTCGGTATCCGTTCCACCCCCGTGTTACCGCAGTAGCACGTAAAAGATCCTGGTCATTCTGCCAAAAGTGCAGGTGGCTGGTTACAGCTAAACACGCATGCACCTTACGTATGCGGCTTTGCATGAAGTGACATGGTGTTATATAAAAGCTATCAACAACACTCACACACACACACACACACACACACACACACACACACACACACACACACACACACACAACACATCTGTCTGCCCATTCACCGACTCACCCACTCCTGCATCTGCCCATCCACTCACAAATACACTATTCCTCAACCACACCTGCCCACCCACTCACAAATACACTCACCCACAAATGCACTCTTCCACACCATCATCTACCCACCCATTCACCCACACAGTCGGCCCGCCCTCTCATGCATACATCTACTTGCCATCAATATCTACCCACCCACGCAACCACACACGCCCTCACACCCACATTTACCGGCGCATTCTATTTTTAGACTACTACAGTTAGCTTTAACTTTCAAAAGGTCCAAAGCAGAAATTAATGCTACAGAAAAATATTACCTAAAATAATAAAAATTCAGGCCTTTTTTCTTTCTTTTTTTGTCAAACCTGCTTGGGCCCTAGTACCCGGGGAAAACCCATGAGTCAGACGCAGATCCTTTAGTTATATGATCGGAAGGAAAAACAAATAGCCTTTATAATGGCTCCACTGCCATCAAAGCTAGAGAGAGAGAGAGAGAGAGAGAGAGAGAGAGAGAGAGAGAGAGAGAGAGAGAGAGAGAGAGAGAGAGAGAGAGAGAGAGAGATTTCCAGAAATACACACACACACACACACACACACACACACACACACACACACACACACACACACAGTTATTACACTTCTCTGCTAAGCCATAATATAGAAATAGTGAAACGATTGTAAAACCTGATCGTTTGGCGGGCTTTGTTAAAGTGATTGGCAACATGTTTGCCTCGATATTTTTTTTAAGCCGGTGTCGACGCCTCCTTGACACCTTGTTGCGGCACGTTTTGTCACCACGGCACTACCAACGGGGTAGTGACAAATCGTGCAGGCATTGTACCTTTCTTTTACACTTGAATATCAGTACATGTGATACTGTGTGTGTGAAGTGTGTGTGTGTGTGTGTGTGTGTGTGTGTGTGTGTGTGTGTTGTGTGTGTGTGTGTGTGTGTGTTGTCTGTGTCTGTGTGTGTGTGTCTGTGTGTGTGTGTGTGTGTGTGTGTGTGTGTGTGTGTGTGTGTGTGTGTGTGTGTGTGTGTGAAATACAGAGAGGAGAGAGAGAGGCAGAGAAGAAAAGAGCGAAAGTCGGAGAGATAGAGGGGGTAATAGAGAGAGGGGGAGGGAAGGAGGGAGAGAGCGAGAAAAAAAACAAAGAAACATGTTAGGCACATTTATTATGCTACAAAATGTACAAGAAGCTGCATGAAATGAAACATCACACCAAAAACAAAACAAAACAAAAAACACGGTTACCTTATATTTCATCATCCAATACCCCCCTTTCAATAAAACAATGACATTAGACGTATGGGACATCCAAAACAGACAGTCAAACCACATTTTCACTCAGTCCCTAGATCTGTAGTCTAATTGCACACTCAGTCCCTAGATCTGTAGTCTAATTGCACACTCAGTCCCTAGATCTGTAGTCTAATTGCACACTCAGTCCCTAGATATGTTGTCTAATTGCACACTCAGTCCCTAGATCTGTTGTCTAATTGCACACTCAGTCCCTAGATCTGTAGTCTAATTGCACACTCAGTCCCTAGATCTGTAGTCTGATTGCACACTCAGTCCCTAGATCTGTAGTCTAATTGCACACTCAGTCCCTAGATCTGTAGTCTAATTGCACACTCAGTCCCTAGATCTGTTGTCTAATTGCACACTCAGTCCCGAGATCTGTAGTCTAATTGCACACTCAGTCCCTAGATCTGTAGTCTAATTGCACACTCAGTCCCTAGATCTGTAGTCTAATTGCACAAAACTCGGAGAGCTACGGGCAGCAGTAGCCTCGTAATCTACTCAAAGCAATACAGATTTTCTGTTTAGCACTGATTGAGGGGGGATAATAAAACACCACACAATATACCACAACACACTCGCGGGCGCGCGCGTGCTGCCACGGACAAATGCACATGAACACACCCACACACACACACACATAGAAGGAAGGGAAAGACAGGCTATAGTGTCGCTGGCGAAGGGGTGACAAAACATGCAGCGAGTGGATCTTTCGGCACGTTTTGTCACTACGTAGTAACAATACGTGCCGGAGTGACAAAACGTGCAGGCAGTGCATCAAATTTGACACGGTTTGTCACAAAACATGCCGTAGTGACAAAATGTGCCGCAAGACACTGATACTTTTGCCATACACTCCCGCCTTGTTCATGGCGTGACTTCTAACCTTTTCATGGAGAACAACATAAAATGCACGGAAATAAATCGATATTGTTTGAAATTGCCAAGATGAACAATGAAATGATGGCAAAATCAGGTTGATGTCATTACTATATTAATCATTTGACGTCAAGATTATGAAAAGGAGAAGGGGATATGGCTCCAGAAGTTGAAATAGTTACTGATGTCAAGAATAACAAAACTGAAAGGAATTGCTAGGAATATGTACACAACAAGATTATGCAATCAAAGCAGAGGTGGATCTGGAGTTACTATCAATGTCATCGGAAGACCAAAATAAAAAAAAGAACGCTTAACTCGATTAGCAAGTGACCAACAACGCAGGTACATGTCACGGCTGGTAAACCTGGGTGACCGGGTGGAGAGGTGGAGAGATCTGTGCACAGGTTTGGACGTCTGCGACAGAAAAAGTCTGGAAACGCTGTTGCTGGACACGTAAAGGAAAAGTTCCTGATGCTTCTTTTTTCACTGGTAGGAGTAGTCTACTACAACCATACTTTTGAATATTCTACTACTACCTGTTTGCGTAATGTATGTGCGTGTTTCTGGCGTGCCTCAGGCCGGTAGGTTTTTCTAATTAGAAAATGGTGTCTGAAATATTTCATGTACTAGCTTCGGATCAATACGCTGAGAAACATTCGTCACCCAACACCATGGCCGAGCATGATTAGTAAATGACAGCTACCGGTCTCATGTACTATAGTGAGGTACACGGTGCATGATTAGGAGATTTGTTCAAAGAAAGAACAAAACATTCACACAACCTTCAGTTAAGTCGACCGACAAAAATTATTATTGAGCAGATTACATGCCTGAGACATTATCAGTTGTTTGCAGGTCGAGGCTACAAAAACGTGTGTAAAACAACAAATGTAATGACGTAATACACATTCCGTAAATAGTGGCACTCCGTTGGGAATCCCAGTCTATTTTTAGATCACTACAGTTAGTCTTCAATTGCGTATTTCAAAAGGGCCAAAGCAGATATTAAAGCTAAGGAAAAATCGTACCTAAAGCAATAAGAATTCATGTCAAAAATCATTTTTAGCCAAACCTGCGTGGCCTAGTTCCTTTAAGACGACACAGCTTCCCCAAGTAAGCACGTGAGCACCGCCAGTACCGAGCACCGCTGTGGTCAGCAACGTCACTAACGGGTTGGCCTGCTGCTGTCGCTGGGCTCATGGCCGCGGAACACAAACCCAAGAAAGGCTTTTAGGAATACGTCTGATTCCGCTACAAACCTAATCCATGAAAGGCTTTTAGGAATACGTCTGATTCCGCTACAAAACTAATCCATGCAAGGCTTGCAGTAGCACGTATATATATATATATGTTAAGCCGCCCCCCCCCCCCCCCCCCTCTCCGCCACATACACGCACACGCAAAAAGTGTGATTCCGCCAGAAAATACTGGATTTAGTTCAACTGAAAAATGTTGCGGCATGCATGAGCGAGCGAGCGCGCGCGCGTGTGTGTGTGTGTGTGTGTGTGTGTGTGTGTGTGTGTGTGTGCGTGCGTGCGCTGCGTGCGTGCGTGCGTGCGTGCGTGCGTGTGTGTGTGTGTGTGTGTGTGCGTGTGTGCGTGTGTGCGTGACATTAAGTCCCTTCTTTTGCAGTTACTGAGTTGAACTGGACAACTGTGTCCATGGTAGACGCTGTTATACATGGAGCGCGGTGTAAACACGCGTTAATGTTAATATCATCATCATCATTATCATCTTCAGTATGTTGTAGCATCATTATCATCGTGATCATCATCACAAGTTCTGAAAATCGTTAGCAACAAGAAGGTGAGACCTACGCTACAGTAAGTTGTTACGGTTGAATTGCTCACCCGCACACGACAACCTGCGAGACGGAAGAGCCAGTCTGCTGGTCGTGCATTGCCTGCTTTTTCATGGTAGCTACAGGCCGTCGCCATTGCCTGTCGGCACATATTTATTTCCGCCCAGTTGGAAACGGCGCCTAGCTTTTATTCTCAAACTGCCTGCTGCCGGACGCGAAGGACAAACGCAACTGGTGCTTAAAAGGCATAAGCTCTGATTATAAGCTTGAAAACGCGGTCAACAAGGCAGGATACTCTGCCAAACTGGAAAAGCTAAAAACTATCTGACAAGGCGGCATGCTGCTAACAAGTTTCCATGAGCTTATAAAGGTAGCTAATAAGACGGATGATATAATTAGCTGTGGAAAACCTCTAAATGTGTCAGGCGTGATGATAGTAATAAACGCTGATGAGAGTATAGAGGTAGCTGATAAGGCTGGGTACCATCAACTGTGCGTGAAAACTAATAGAACACCTGTGACTGTTGCTCTGAGCATGATCTGATCAAGGTTGAGTAGGCTGATGGGTGATGTAAGAAACTGGTAGGCGGCGGTATACCTCAGAGAAGGCGGGAAATGCCATAGACTCTTCTCTCTCCTCTCACTGTGTTTGTGTGAGTGTGGCTGTGCTTTCTGCGTGCGAGTGTGTGTTCGTGAATTCATGCGTGCGTGTGTTTGTGCATTTGTATGTGCATACGTGTGTGTGTGTGTGTGTGTGTGTGTGTGTGTGTGTGTGTGGTGTGTGTGTGTGTGAGGGGTGGGGTTGAGTGTGAGCGAGATCTGTAATTTTCACTTAACTCAATCTTATGTTGTGATCTTGGTTTTAAATTATTATTGTTGTTGTTCCCTTGTTAGTAAATGCATGCATGACAGACGAATCTATATCCTATAATTGTGCCTGTGATGTGGGCGAACGGGACCCATAAAATGAATATCCATTTTCAGTGAGCAGTGTAAATGATGAACTTCTTTTGTTCGAGTATTTGTAGCCTGCGGTCTGCTGATGGAAATCTAAGATGACGATCACATAAAACGTTTTCTTCTTTCTCATTTACAACATCTCGACATCACTAACAGAAAATCGTATAAAATCTCACATCGACTACGCGTCAACAGTGTGGACATTATTTTGTCTTTGTCTCTCTCGACATTATTTACTGTGACGTCAAGCTTATGTTCTGCTATTGCATTCATTGAACATTGCTATTACTGTTACCATTGTATTTATTGAATAATTCCATTGCTATTGCTGTTACTCTTGCATTTATTAAATCATCCCATTGCTATTGCTGTTACTATTGCATTTATTGAATCATCCCATTGCTATTACTGTTACTATTGCATTTATTAAATCATTCCATTGCTATTAATGTTACTATTGCATTTACGGAATCATTCCATTGCTATTACTGTTACTGCTGCATTCATTGAATCATCCCATTGCTGTTACATTGCGTTACTATTACTGTTACTATTGCATTCATTGGCTCATTCCATTTACCACTGCACTCATTTAATCATTCCATTGCTATTACTGTTACTATTGCATTCATTGAATCATTACTATTACTGTTACTATTGCATTCATTAAATCATTCTATTGCTGTTACATTGCATCACTGTTACTGTTACTATTACATTACAGACATACAATACTCTATTGCATTACTTCCTATATCCTCTCACAGCTTGACTACTGCTACTGTCTCCTCATGGGTACACCTAATTCAGTCATCCCACCTCTCCAGAAATTTCGAAACTTTGCTGCAAGACTCGTTCCCGTCACCACCACTCAACACCTCTCCTGAAAAAAACTGCACTGGCTTCCCATTTCAGAACGTATTAATTATAAAGTCGCGTGTATGTGTTTCAGTGCTATAAATGGTTCTGGTCCTGCTTATCTCTCAGAGCTGCTACATGGGTACACTCCGTCTCGTACACTACGCTCTTCTTCTGACACCCGCGTGCTGAAAATCCAACAATACAAACGCAAGACTCATGGCTTTCGCACCTTCTCTTGTTTTGGAACCCACATTTGGAATTCACTCCCACAGTACCTTAGACACTGCTCCACCTTTTCATCTTTTAAAGCCAAACTGAAAAGCTTCCTCTTCTCACAGTATTTTCATTCCAACTAATATCAGTACCCAGTTTCTGTTACAGTCATTGTGTGTGTGTGTGTGTGTGTGTGTGTGTGTGTGTGTGTGTGTGTGTGTGTGTGTGTGTGTGTGTGTGTGTGTGTGTGTGTGTGTGTGTGTGTGTGTGTGTGTGTGTGTGTGTGTGTGTGTGTTTGTTTGTTTGTTTGTTTTTCCATATAATACTTTATGTAAATTGTTTTGGTAGGACTGTGCTCAAGATGTGTATAGAATATCATATTTAGGTTAATATGTATCATTGAGCGCTCTTAGTATTAGTATTACTATTATTCATTGACTCATTCCATTTGCTACTGCACTCATTTAATCATTCCATTGCTATTACTGTTACAGTTGCATCTATTCAATCATTCATTGAGTCATTCCATATTCAGTCATCCTCACCACAACCATAATTTCTTGTGAGTATTTTTTAGCTTGTCATGATTTAGTAAAAAGGAGATGTATTGTAATACCTGATATTTTCCCTACCATTGTTTCGGTGAATTTCAAGTTTTGATAAAGCTTGGATGTAGCATAAGTGACTTTTGTGTGCAAAATATGCCCATTATGATCTGTTTCGTACCCGAAATCCATTTTGTTTCTTCAGTGCCTGCACTGACTCAACACTGGGTATGTTTGTTTGGTAAATGTTCCAATGTTTAATCGCCGCCCAGTCTCTGACAGCGAAAAGTCGGACATTCCGTCCCCATCTCATCTTCATTAATGTAATTATATAAAGCAATTAAACTCTACAGGACACTGGATTAATCATATAATTGTACTGGGGGAGCAAAAATGTGATTTGGCTCCGGGAGGCTCATTATGAAGGGAGTAGGACTCTCTGTCTGTCTGTCTGTCTGTTTGTCTGTCTCTCTCTCAGTCTGTCTGTTTGTCTCTGTCTCTGTCTCCCTCTGTCTCTGTCTCTGTCTCTGTCTCTCTCTGTCTCTCTCTGTCTCTCTGTCTCTGTCTCTGTCTCTCTCTCTCTCTCTCTCTCTCTCTCTCTCTCTCTCTCTCTCTCTCTCTCTCTCTCTCTCTCTCTCTCTCGATGCAGTCTTGATCTGTGCGTAGTCTGTGCTATTTCCGCAATAATGGTGCCTCCAATCAAGCAGGAACACACGTAGTGAAACCACAAAGGGACTGTGTCTAACTATCCCTGGTTATGCCACAGTGATGGCTAAATACTGCGATGACCATCGCCTGGTCAACGAAGCGCTATGTGTAATGGAGCTCAGCTCTCCGAGCTCGTCCCTGTTTCCCGTCTGCCTGACAGACCAGAGGTCATTACAGCCAAAGTGGACACACAATTTTACTCATTATTTCAAGGTGTGTGAGGGAAATGGGAAGCAAGTGGGAGTGGGAGTGATTACAGTCAGTGACCGACTTATCAGCCCTGCATAACGCGGGCGCCGTGCAGTCACCCCGCTGTAGCTATATACTCCCAGCAACAACCACAGTGGAAGAGGGAGGAAGTGAGCGAGTGGTTAAACACTGCGCTCAGGGGCGGGAGTGAGTTGACTGATGTGAACCTCTCTTTAGAGCTGGGCCCAAGCGGCTAGTCCTCCATATGCGACAAATCACGGAGATCATTATTTGTTGCTGTTCAAATATCCACGTGGAAGACGCCGCGGCAGTAGAAAAAAATGCTTCCGCAAACCATTATGTGGAAACGGTACCAGCTGTAGGAATACGCTACTTGATCGTTGTTGTTTCTACTCTTCAAGTACTTGCTTGCTTTGTCTATTCTTCGACCTTAATAACTATAATCACTGTGACTTGCTTGTTGTTGTTTTTTCTTGTTTTTTTCTACTCTTTGTTCTAAATAATAATAATAATAAAATTTAGATGTGCTTTTTTGTTTTGTTTGTTGTTGCTATTGTTTTATACACTTGGAGCTAAACAGCTTTAGTTACTTGCTTGCTTTGTGGTTAGTTGGTTTCTACATTTGGAGCTAAACAGCTCTAATTACTTGCTTGCTCTGTGTTTGTGGGTTTCTACGCTTGGAGCTAAACAGCTTTAGTTACTTACTTACTCTGTGGCTGTTGTTTTCTACACTTGGAGCTAAATAGTTCTAATTAATTTCTTGCTCTGTGGTTGTTGGGATACTTGATAGGCTCCTTGCCTTTTGCCAGTTAGCATTACACTCCGACCTCTTCCTTGCCTTCTGCCAGTTAGCATTACACTCCGACCTCTTCCTTGCCTTTTGCCAGTTAGCATTACACTCCGACCTCTTCCTTGCCTTCTGCCAGTTAGCATTACACTCCGACCTCTTCCTTGCCTTCTGCCAGTTAGCATTACACTCCGACCTCTTCCTTGCCTTCTGCCAGTTAGCATTACACTCTGACTTCTTCCTTGCCTTTCTATGTGAGACATCTGCAACTCATGCGTACACTGCTCTTGGTCTTGTCCAAGGTAAGTCTCATCAGCGCTTAGTTTCCCGCGCCATGCAGATAACCCCGTACTGACTGGCATGGTAGCATTGTACCTGGTCTCTGCGGGCACAGGCACTGTCCGACCGGTGTCAACAGTGGAACCGACCCGCTTCTTCCTTCCCTTCTTCTATCAGGAGTAGCCACGTTGATCAGTTTGACTGTTCTGCTGATATTATCTGCATAGGCATTACATGCGTGTTTCCACCCTAGATGTCATTAGGCTTGCCTTTATCAAAAATAGATATGGGATCTTTAACGTGCGCAATGATCTTAATGATTACCACGCACATGAAAGCGAGACAGGCAGTGACGTGTGCGCACAAGTCTTGAGTTGGAACAACTGGAGAGAAAAAAAACGAGAAAACTTCCGCGACTGGCTGTGCAGTGCCGTGCCTTAATCCAGCAGCCACAGAGAGCCGCTGTGCAGTGCCGTGCGTTAATCCAGCAGCCACAGAGAGCCGCTGTGCAGTGCCGTGCCTTAATCTCTCAGCCACAGAGAGCCGCTGTGCAGTGCCGTGCCTTAATCCAGCAGCCACAGTGAGCCGATGTGCAGTGCCGTGCCTTAATCTCCCAGCCACAGAGAGCCGCTGTGCAGTGCCGTGCCTTAATCCAGCAGCCACAGTGAGCCGATGTGCAGTGCCGTGCCTTAATCTCCCAGCCACAGAGAGCCGCTGTGCAGTGCCGTGCCTTAATCCAGCAGCCACAGAGAGCCGCTGTGCAGTGCCGTAACTTATAATCACATGACTTCTTTCAAACCCATGTAAAATAATTTTGAGTGTGTGATTCGTCCTCAGGTGGCCCTACGCGGTTGAATGAACGTTAAATCCAAGAACTAACTCCTTATGCTCCTCTTATCCAGTTCAGGTAATCATTCTCTCCTCCCCCCCCCCCCCCCCCTCCTCTTTATTCCTCTTCTTGTTTTCCTTCTGTCCCTTCTCAAGTTCCTCTCATCTCCTTCTTCCTCTCCCCTCCCCTTCTTCTTCTTCCTCTCCCCTCCCCCTTCTTCATCCTCTCCCCTCCCCTCCTTTCTGTCCTCTCCCCTCCTTCTTTCTCTCCTCTCCCCTCCTTCTTCTTCCTCTCCCCTCCTTCTTCTTCCTCTCCCCTCTTTATTTCTCTCCTCTCCCCTCCTTCTTCTTCCTCTCCCCTCCTTCTTCCTCTCCCCTCCTTCTTCTTCCTCTCCCCTCCTTATTTCTCTCCTCTCCTCTCCACCTCCTTCTTCTTCCTCTCCCCTCCCCTTCTTCTTCCTCTCCTCTCCCCTCCTTCTTCTTCCTCTCCCCTCCTTCTTCTTCCTCTCCCCTCCCCTTCTTCTTCATCTCCCCTCCCCTCCTTCTTCTTCCTCTCCCCTCCTTCTTCTTCCTCTCCCCTCCATCTTCTTCCTCTCCCCTCCCCTCCTTCTTCTTCCTCTCCCCTCCTTCTTCTTCCTCTCCCCTCCTTCTTCTTCCTCTCCCCTCCCCTTCTTCTTCCTCTCCCCTCTTTCTTCTTCCTCTCCCCTCCTTATTCTTCCTCTCCCCTCCTTATTTCTCTCCTCTCCTCTCCACCTCTTCTTCTTCTTCCTCTCCGCTCCTTATTTCTCTCCTCTCCTCTCCACCTCCTTCTTCTTCCTCTCCCCTCCCCTCCTTCTTTCTCTCCTCTCCCCTCCACGTCCTTCTTCTTCCTCTCCCCTCCTTCTTCTTCCTCTTCCCGCCTTATTCTTCATCTCCCCTCCCCTCCTTCTTTCTCTCCTCTCCCCTCCACCTCTTCTTCCTCCTCTCCCCTCCCCTCCTTCTTTCTCTCCCCTCCCCTCCACCTCCTTCTTCTTCCTCTCCCCTCCCTTTCTTCTTCCTCTTCCTCTCCCCTCCTTCTTCCTCTCCCCTCCCTTTCTTCTTCCTCTTCCTCTCCCCTCCTTCTTCCTCCTCCCCCCTCCCCTCCTTCTTTCTCTCCCCTCCCCCCACCTCTTCTTCTTCCTCTCCCCTCCCATTCTTCTTCCTCTCCCCTCCACCTCCTTCTTCCTCTCCCCTCCCCTTCTTCTTCCTCTCCTCTCCCCTCCACCTCTTCTTCTTCCTCTCCCTTCCCCTTCTTCTTCCTCTCCCCTCCACCTCTTCTTCTTCCTCTCCCTTCCCCTTCTTCTTCCTCTCCCCTCCACCTCTTCTTCTTCCTCTCCCTTCCCCTTCTTCTTCCTCTCCCCTCCACCTCTTCTTCTTCCTCTTCCCCCCCCCTCCTTCTTTCTCTCCTCTCCCTTCCACCTCCTTCTTCTTCCTCTCCCCTCCCCTTCTTCTTCCTCTCCCCACCCCTCCTTCTTTCTCTCCTCTCCCCTCCACCTCCTTCTTCTTTCTCTCCCCTCCCCTTCTTCATCCTCTCCCCTCCCCTCCTTCTTTCTCTCCCCTCCCCTTCTTCTTCCTCTCCCCACCCCTCCTTCTTTCTCTCCTCTCCCCTCCACCTCCTTCTTCTTTCTCTCCCCTCCCCTTCTTCTTACTCTCCCCTCCCCTCCTTCTTCTTCCTCTCCCCTCCCCTCCTTCTTCTTCTCTCCTCCTCTCTTCCTTCTCTTTCCTCTCCCCTCCCCATCCGTTTTGTTCCTCTGCCCTTCCTTCCTTTTCCTTCCCCTTCATTCTTATTCCTCTTCCCTACCCTTCTTCTTCCTCCCCTTTTCCTCCTTCTTCTTCCACCCCTCCTTCTTCCACCCCTCTTTCTTCCACCCTTCCTTCTTCTTCCACCCCTCCTTCTTCCACCCCTCTTTCTTCCACCCCTCCTTCCACCCCTTCTTCCACCCCCTCCTTCTTCTACCCCTCCTTCTTCTTCCATCCCTCCTTCTTCTTCCACCCCCTTCTTCTTCTACCCCCTCCTCTTTCTTCCACCCATCCTTCTTCCACCCCCCTTCTTCTTTGACCCCTCCTTCTTCTACCCCCTTCTTCTTCCACCCCTCCTTCTTCTATCACCCCCTACTTCTTCCACCCTCTACTTCTTCTTCCATCCCCTCCTTCTTCCACCCCCTCATTCTTTCACCCTCTACTTCTTCTTCCACCCCCTCCTTCTTCCACCCCCTTCTTCTTCCATCCCCTCCTCCTTTCACCCTCTACTTCTTCCACCCCCACCTTCTTCCACCCCCTTCTTCTTCCATCCCCTCCTTCTTCTTCCACCCCCTCTTTCTTCCACCCCCTCCTTCTTCCACCCCCTCCTTCTTCCACCCCCTCTTTCTTTCCACCCCTCCTTCTTCCACCCCTCCTTCTTCCACCCCCTCCTCCTTCCACCCCTTCTTCTTCCACCCTCTACTTCTCCTTCCACAACGTCCTTCTTCCACCCCTTCTTCTTCCACCCCCCTCCCTTCTCTTCCACCCCCTCCTTCCACCTCCTCCTTCTTCCACCCCTTCTTCTTCCACCCCCACCTTCTTCTTCCACCCCCTCCTTCTTCCACCCCTTCTTCTTCTTCCACCCCCTCCTCCTTCTTCCACCCCTTCTACTTCTACCCCTCCTTCTTTAATTTTTCAATTATTCTTGGACTCACATGTTATGCCTCGTGCTTGGAAAACTTCCACAATAATACCTGTGCCCAAGAAAGCGACACCCCTTCAACTGAATGACTACCGCCCTGTTGCTCTAACCCCCATCATAGCAAAATGTTTTGAAAAGATTGTGTCTAAACACTTGAAATTTGATGTTGTTGATCAGTTGGATTCGTTCCATTTTGCATATAAGGCTTCCAGAGGTGTTGAAGATGCTTCCCTTACTCTCCTGAATCTGATTACACAACACTTAGAGAAAGCTAAGTCACATGTTATAATTTTATTTGTTGATTTTTCTAGTGCGTTTAATACAATTGAAATACATGTGCTACTAAAAAGACTGATTGATTTGCATGTCAACTCAAACCTTGTACTGTGGATCAGGGATTTTCTCCGAGACCGACCGCAGCGTGTTTGTGTGAATGGATACCTGTCTGAAGAGGTCGTACTGAATTCTGGGGCACCTCAAGGGTGTGTCCTTTCACCCATGTTGTTTTCTATACATATACTAACCATATGAACTTGCAAACTGCTGTAACCTGCCTCTTTAAGTTTGCTGATGACATGGCACTTGTTGGATTGCTGTTAAACGAAGACTCCCTGGCAACATATTTTTCACATGTTTCACTCTTGGATGAATGGTGCGAAGAAAGCTTTTTGGAAATAAATGTTGGTAAGACAAAAGAATTAGTGCTAGATGCAAGGAAAACTAAAAATGTATTTGTTCCTGTCAAGGTAAACAATGAACCAGTTGAGATGGTGTCAAATTTTAAGTATTTAGGTACTTTGATAGATAATAAGCTAAGTTTCAGTGACAACTCAGATCTTATCTATAAAAAAAATTGCAGCAACGTTTGTAGCTCTTGTGAAAGCTGAGATCTTTTGATGTTAGTCGTGAGCTGTTACAGATTGTGTACAAAAGTCAAGTGGAGAGCGTTTCAACACATAACATTGTTGTCTGGTATGGGAACCTGGGTGTGAAGGGGAAGGCAAAACTGGCACGTATTGTTAGGATGGCAGGAAAGATAGTTGGTGCAAAACAAGACTCCCTAAGCGATCTCTACCTTACAGCAGTTGAACGGAAAACTGCACGGATCTTAGACGACGCAAAGCACCCCCTCTTTTCTCAGTTTCAGAAACTCCGATCGGGCCGACATTACAAAGTGCCGATTGCCAGGAAGAATGTGTACAAAAAATCTTTTATCCCAAGTGCTATTTCTGTTTTAAATTCCCGGGCTACTTAATATGTTGGCCCTGTGGGTTTCAAGGCTCAGCTTTACTCACCCTGTGATAGTGTTGATCTATGGATGTTTAAGTTACTTTTTTAATTCATATGAGTGTGTGCCGTGTGTGTGTGATGGGGGGGGGGGGGGGTGAGGGGGGGGGGGGGGGTGCGTGTGTGTGCATGTGTGCGTGCGTGTGCGATCGTTTTTTCGTGTGTGTGTGTGTGTGTGCGTGTGAAATTTATATAACATATATATTGCCTGGATTTATTGTTGCTTCGTAAATGCTGTCTATATATTATATGCTGCGGTCGATTTTAGGTTTTGATGTTTACTTAAGGAATGATTGTTTTATTATAATATTTATTGAATGTTTTCAGTTACTGGTGAGCCAGAAGAATAATGTGTGTGTGTGTGTGTGTGTGTGTGTGTGTGTGTGTGTGTGTGTGTGTGTGTGTGTGTGTGTGTGCGTGCGTGCGTGCGTGCGTGCGTGCGTGCGTGCGTGCGTGTGTATGAGGAATTATATACTGTCTGGATTTAATATATTACTTCATAAATGCTGCCTATAATTTATATGTTGTGGTCGATTGAGTGTTTCGATGTTAGTGTTTTGTTGTTTAAGGAATTTTGTTTTATTGTAATTTATTGAACGTTTTAAGTTATTGGTGAGCCAGAAGAATAATGTGTGTGTGTGTGTGTGGGTAGGTGGGTGGGTGGTGGGTGCGTGCGTGCGTGCGTGCGTGCGTGCGTGCGTGTGTGTGTACATTGTTAGTGTTAAGTATTTTCCTTGTATTTGGATGGTTTTTGGCTCCTTGTTTCATTGAGTTGTTGATGTTTTATTGTTAATTTTATTGAATGTTTTTATGTAAATGATGAGCCAGAAAGCAAATTTCTCTACACAGATACAATAAAGTTGTATTGTATTGTATTCTTCCACCCCTCCTTCTTCTTCCACCCCCTCCTTCTTCCACCCCGTTCTTCTTCCACCCCTCCTTTTTCTTCCACCCCCTCCTTCTTCCACCCCGTTCTTCTTCCACCCCTCCTTCTTCTTCCACCCCCTCCTTCTTCTTCCACCCCCTCCTTCTTCCGCCCCCTTCTTCTTCCACCCCTCCTTCTTCCACCCCTTCCTTCTTCTTTCACACCCTACTTCTTCTTCCACCCCTCCTTCTTCTTCCACCCTCTACTTCTTCTTCCACCCCTTACTTCTTTCACTCCCTCCTTCTTCCACCCCCTTCTTCTTCCACCCCCTTCTTCTTCCACCCTCTACTTCGTCTTCCACCCCCTCCTTCCACCCCTCCTTCTTCCACCCCCTCCTTCCACCCCTCCTTCTTCCACCCCCTCATTCATCCTTCTTCCACCCCCTCCTTCATCCTTCTTCCACCCCCTCCTTCATCCTTCTTCCACCCCCTCCTTCATCCTTCTTCCACCTCCTTCTTCTGCCCTCTCCTCCTGCTTCTTCCCCTCTTCCTTCTCCTTCCTTTCCTTTCCCCTCCCTCTTCCACTTCCTCCCCTGCATTCGTCTTATTCCTCCCTTCCCTCTTTCTTCCTTTCCCTTTCCCCTCCCTCTTCCTCTTCTTCCCCCAGCGTTCTTCTTATTCCTCCCCTCCCCCTTTCTTCCCCTCCCTTCCCTCTCCTTCTTTCTATTCTTTCCCCAGCGTTCTTCCGTTCTTCTTCACGATTAACTACTTTTCCCCTTCATCTTCTTCGCCTCTCCCTCTGCATCATCTCCCTGCACTGGGCTACTGCAGACAAAGAAATGAAGGTCCCTTTCTTGAGAACCCAGTGTGGACAGCCGTTGTCTGAGAATGAACTGGAGAGTGTAAATTGGAAATTCAAGCCCACAAACTGCTCGACTGACCCCGTTACTACTTCACCGCTTCTTGACTTCTTAGATGACCTACTACCCACTCTGTATCAGATTGTTAACGTCAGTCTGCTGTCTAGTTCCTTCCTGTCGGTATGCAAGCATGCTGTCTTTAATCCGCTTCTCAGAGAGTCTGCTTCTGACCACAACAACCTCAAGACCTACCGTCCAGTCTCAAACCTTTCATTCCTGTGCAAAATCATTAAAAAAAGTTCTACGGCAGCTCTTTGCCGTCTTGAATTCCCACGACCTGCGCTGTCTACGTTAAAGCACTGAGACAGCTCTATTTAAGATGACTAATGACATTTTGCTTGCTCTGGATGGTGGTGATGTATCTGTCTTAACCCTTCTCGATCCGTCTTCTGTTTTCGATACTGTCGACCACAATATTCTCTTCCACAAACTTCAAGCTCTGTACGGCATTTCTTGCACCGTTCTTTCAGTCGCGGTTTCAGTCTTACCTTATTGGTAGGACTTAGATTTTGACTGTCAATGGCCAGAGTTTAAGACCTGCAGATATTTTCTTTGGTGTTTCACAGGGTTCGTGGTCGTACCTCTTGTTGCGGCACGTTTTGTCACTACGGCACGTTTTGTCACTAAGGTGACAAAACGTACAGCGATGCCTGCACGTTTTGTTACTAACGAGGTAGTGACATATCGTGCAGGCATTGCACCTTTTTTCTACTTGGATGTCAGTACATGTGACATTGTGTCTGTCACTTGTGTGTGTGTGTGTGTGTGTGTGTGTGTGTGTGTGTGTGTGTGTGTGTGTGTGTGTGTGTGTGTGTGTGTGTGTGTGCGTGCGTCAAAGAGAGAGAGAGACAGAGAAGGAAAGAGAGAAAATCAGAGAGAGAGAGAAAGAGACAGAGAGAGACACAGAGAGACAGAGAGAGAGAGAGAGAGAGAGAGAGAGAGAGAGAGAGAGAGAGAGATTTGATTGATTGATTGATTGATAGATTAAACTTTATTTCTCAACGATGAATATATTAGCACAAAGGCTGACTCACATATATGCCGTTGCTACAATACTACTAATATAAAGACATTCACAGTGAAATATTATGATAGAAGGAAAGACAAATACAGTATCAAAATAATGATAATGACAATAACACATATAAAACGAGACAGCGACTGCAACGGAAATGAGAAAGATAGAAGTGAAAAACAAGCTGGAACGAAAAAGTCAAAAATTAAATTTAAAAAACAAACAAAACATTTTGGGTAATTTACAGAGAGAACAGGGAAAGGGGAGGAATAAAATTAAGCTTAAGAAAACGACATTAACAACAAAGAAAGGGAACCGGATACTAAATAAAATTAAAACAAAACAAAACACAACAATAACAATAATGTAAACAAATTAATAGGTAAAAGATATAAAAGAGATATATACATAGCGAGAGAGAGAGAGAGAGAGAGAGAGAGAGAGAGAGAGAGAGAGACAGACAGAGACAGAGACAGAGACAGAGAGATAGAGAGAGAGACAGACAGACAGACAGACAGAACGAGAGAGAGAGGGAAGGGACAGAGACACACACTGAAGAACGAAAGACAGAAGGAGAAGAGCGTGGGGGTGGGGGGGGAGGGGAGGGGGGGAGAGAAAGAATGTGTGAGACAGAACGAGAGAGAGGGAGGGGAAGGAAAGAGACAAAGAGAATAACGAAAGGCAGAAGGAGAAGAGACAGACAGACAGACAGAGACAGAGAGAGGGACAGAGAAAGAGAGAGAGAAAAAAGGTCACTACGAGAGAGAAGGGGGAGAGAGAGACAGACAGAGACAGAGTCACAGAGAGAGACAGAGACAGAGCGATCGCAAGAGAGAGAGAGAGTGGGGGAGGGAGGGAGAGCGAGAAAAAAACATATTAGGCACATATTATGCTACAAAATGTACAAGACGCTGCATGGAATGAAGCGCGATATCACACCCAAAGTCAGTCCACGTTTACCTTCTGTCTCATCAAGCCATACCAGCCATTCACTCAAACAAGGACATCCGTCGTGGATCAAACCACATTTTCACTCAGTCTCTATAGCTATGGTCATATTTCGCACAGCTCTCAGAGCTACGGGCAGCAGTAGCCTCGTAGTCTACTCAAAGCAATACAGAATTTCAGTTTAGCGCTGATTGAGGCGGGGATAATAAACACAAAACACAACAACACACACGCGGGCGCGCGCGCGCTGCCACGGACAAACGCACACACAATACATACACGCGTGCGCGCGCGTGCACACACAGACACGTGCGCGCGCGCACGCGCGCGCGCACACAACGAGGGAAGGGAAAGACAGATTATAGTGTTGCTGGCGAAGGAGTGACAGCGTGCAGAGAGTGGACCTTTCGGCACGTTTTGTCACCACGTAGTGACAAAACGTGCCGCAGTGACAAAACGTGCCGGAGTGACAGAACGTGCCGCAGTGACAAAACGTGCCGGAGTGACAAAACGTGCAGGCTGTGCATCAAATTTGATACGTTTTGTCACCTTAGTGACAAAACGTGCCGCAACACCTCTTCTTTCTCTACTCTGCACCTCTCTTCTCCTTGATTGAAACTCATTCTATCTCCAGTCGTTTGCTGATCATTGCTGTGCTCCGGATCAGATACACGCCACTGCCTTGACCATTTGTGCGTGCACTTCTGATGTGAAGACCTGGATGGCACAAAACAAACTTAAACTGAATGACGGCAAGACAGAGGCTCTCTTTATGAAATCAGTTAGAGCTATTTTTCCTGACGTTCAGCCCACTTCTCTTTGTGTTGGCACTGCCGACATTCCGTTCACAACCTGTGCTCCCAACTTTGGTTTCGTGATTTCAGATAACAACTCTTGACAAGCACATTTCAATTGTCTTCGGTTCTGCTTACGTGAAAATCAGACGAATCAGCTCTATCCGCCAGTTCCTGACTGTTAAAACAACCAAAACATTCGTCTTTGCTTTTGGTCTCTCTAAGTTGTAATTCTCTCTGCCCGTTTTATTTTCTCAGTAGATGTCAGAACTCTACAGCGAAACTATTTTTCAAATCACGCAAATGTGATCATGTCGCTGCAACCTCTTCTTCGCGCTCTTCATTGGCTACCGGCCCAAGCCAGAATAGACTACAAACTGTCAACCGTCTGTCACAATCTCTTCCTTGACTCATTTCTTGCCTATCGCTCTGACCTTTTCACCGTGTCGTTTTTCTGCAGACACACGGATATTTCCTATCCCACGTTAACACAAAACCCTTTGGCCAGCGCTGTTCCTCTTACTGTGCTCCAAGGCAGTGAAATTCTCCCTCTTCTGATATCCATCACATTCAATGTTCCCATGCCTTCAAAACTGCATTAAAAACTCATCTCTGCAAACAATACCACAGCAAGTGATTTTAAACTACGTCTTCTTCCGAATCACCACACAGGGGAGTTAATTAGCGCTCGAAATACGTAACACAAGTACAACAACAAAGACCTGAGTTGCCTACACCGTAACTCTCACCTGGCATACGTGTAAATACAAGGTACATAAACTCCACCCGAGGTACATCCTCTATCGTCATTTTGTGTGTTGATTCTGCACGAACGCTCTGGGCCTGGTTCTGTTTCTGATTTATGTCTTGTTCCTTTTTTGCCCTCCTCCCCTTCCGTCTTTACCCATTACACTCCTTCTGTGCACATGTTTGTGTGTATGTGTGTGTGTGTGTGTGTTGTGTGTGTGTGTGTGTGTGGGGAGAGAGAGAGAGAGAGAGAGAGAGAGAGAGAGAGAGAGAGAGAGAGAGAGAGAGAGAGAGAGAGAGAGAGAGAGAGAATACAATATGATTATACATTATTTTTGAGGTTTTATGTATACATTTTTGTAGAGCTTGTAAAGCTCGCTGTGCTCACCTTTGTCGATGAGATACGGCGCTATAGAAATTACTGTTATTATTTGTAATATCGCTTTAAAGCCTGGAGTAGGTCCGAATATAGCCATGCATGCCTAGTTCACTGTCAGAAATCGTTTCCATGTCCCAATCTCTACCATTCCAGTCCATTCACCTGCATTGTTTTCCCCAAATCTTCTCCCTGCTTTTCAGCTGCGTTAGTTCCGACTAACAGTTTCCTGTGTGGATCCCCGGAAGAACATAGGTCACTCCATTGTCACAGACGATTTAAGTAGGTTGTCGTGCGCGTGGCGAGTGCCTGTGGAATATATATAGGAACCGAAACATGTGTCATTCTACATCATAACAGGTAATTAAAAATACTTGTAGTTTGTGACGTTGTGTTTTCATTTTGCACGGAATATATTGCAGGAAATTTGTGTGGAAGTATGTTTCTCTCTCTTGTAAGTCAGTTAAATGCAAATATTGAGATGTGCTCAATTACCGGCTGTTTTGGCTTTGTCGTGTTTGTGCTTTGTGCACAACTGTGAGCCAGGTTTTTATTTGCGGTTCGTGACTTGTGTTTTCATCTAGTATAAAATAAGCGTGAATGCGTGAAATTCATTTCTCTAGTTGTCAGCTTCTCCCACAAAGTCTGCCAAACAACCCTACTGGCTTCACGGAGCTACTCTCTCACCTTATTCTCGCTGACTGCGGTTTCAGGCATAATGCAGTATGTGCACCTTTTTGTCTAAACTACAGGTATTTTAATGACCAGTGTCCAGCATCTTCATCTGTTAACTTCCATGAGTGTAGGGTAAAATAGGGCACGCTGCTTGCATCCCGACAGGAAAACACGGCCATGAAGTGCCGAGCACAATTCAAGCAAACGCTGTAGTGAGCAACCAGCCGAGGGAGCCAGTTTCTGTTACTATATCTACGAGAGTAGTCGGCAACAGCCCCACCTCTTGTCTCGCATCGCCATGTCACTAATTGAAGCTGGCTTCCATCTTCACAAGTTATTTTCCTTCCTTGCAGTACTTTCTTCCCTCGGTAAATGTTCTGCGGTTGTTTTTTATTTGTTTTTTCTTTGGTTGTTATTTTTGGTCCTTTGTGTGTGCATGTGTCCCCAGGCTATATGTTATTTGTGCATTTTTGTATGTCCGCGTCACCGCGCGAGAGAGAGAGACAGACAGACAGACAGAGACAGAGAGACTCTCTCTCTCTCTCTCTCTCTCTCTCTCTCTCTCTCTCTCTCTCTCTCTCTCTCTCTCTCTCTCTGTTGTGTTTAATGTTGGTCTTGGGGAAGTCGCAGTGTCTAAACATTCGTTTCCGTCGTTCCTTTGAGCCTCACCCCCCACCACCACCCCCCACCCCCGGGCACCCATCCCTTCCGCCCACTTTCCGTTGATTGAGCCTCCAGGGCCGCTCCATCTTGTGTGACTCCCCGCGGAAGTGGAAGTCTGTGAAGTATCCAAGCGAGGATTAGTGAGCACGGCTGATCTAATTTGAGGCTGACGTGTCTGAAGTTTTCGGGGGAACACTGGAACAGTCTCCAGAGGGCAATGGTTGTAGTGTGCTGCGATCTGTCTTCTAACCCCCGCTCCCCTTCCTCGTCCCACATTCCCCAATTCTCATCCAGTCTGTCCTGACAGCTGGGCCCAGGCTAGAAACAATCAGTTAGCGGTCCTATTACGGTCACCATTAAGGTCCTGTAGCTGTGGACTGCTCACCATTACGGTGCTGTAGCTGTAAACTGCTCACCATTGTGGTCCTGTAGATGTGGACAACTCACCATTACGGTGCTGTAGCTGTGGACTGCTCACCATTACGGTGCTGTGGCTGTAAACCGCTCACCATTGTGGTCCTGTAGATGTGGACAACTCACCATTAGGGTGCTGTAGCTGTGGACTGCTCACCATTACGGTGCTGTAGCTGTAAACCGCTCACCATTGTGGTCCTGTAGCTGTGGACTGCTCACCATTACGGTCCTGTAGCTGTGGACTGCTCACCATTGTATATATTGCTGCTTCTCATACGGCACATGTAGATTTTGTTGTTGTTGTTGTATATATATATATATATATATATATATATATATATATATATTGCTAGTCGGCCCCCTTTCGCACTCAAAGCAGTGTGAATGATATTTTAATAGATTTAGAGGAACAGTTCATGGTTTAAACCGAGCGTCAGTATCTTCCTAACTTTGTGATATTAATAAATGGCAAAGCTATTGTAACATAACTCACAGCTATTGTAACATAACTCACAGACTGGCTCACAGCTGACCTAGTGACAAAGGGACCCGCCCCCAAATAACATTCAGCTGCAAGGTTAACAGCGTCAAGCTCTTTGTCAGGGTATAAACATTTTTGCCACTCTTTCACTAGGCACAATAAAGAAAGAAAGAAAGAAAGAAAGAAAAAGAAAAAAGGAAAGAAAAACACACACAACACTTCGGCAGTAATTTGGCACTGTATGACTTACAGATAGTGAAAACGGGAAACAAAAATCCTTATGTTCATTAGAACACCTTTTTTGTTTACATTTTATTTTATCAGCAAGTGAAATAAAACATCAACGCATTTTTGTCACAGCGTGACTAGAAGGGAATGATACCAGGAAAATTATACTTTTTTTTTTCAGAGTTCATGGGGTCATTAGCAGATGAAAACAGAGTCTGTGTCGGAGTCACAATTGTGGCAAATGTAGACTGGGCTTTTTCCAAGGTCCGTACATTCCGCACGAGCCCAGTCATTACACAGTGTGCACTGAACCCATTCCCCCCCTTGAAAAAAAGAGAGAACAAATCTCACCATCATTCCGATAAATCAGTGCATTAATTATCACTGCGTATGCTTTATATGAGGTATGTTGGCCCACCCCTCCGGGGCAAATCGGCCCCCTAGGGCCAGCTTGCCCCATGGCAAAGGGACCAACTTGCCCCATGGCAAAGGGACCAACTTGCCCCAACACAGACATATTTATTTTTGGAGATGACAGTTACCACTGCCACCGGATAGAGCAAAAGCGTCACGCCCCAACGATACCTTTAATATACAGGTTATGCTCACAGCTGTCCCTGTCTGACTTAAAACCACTCACTAGCTCTGAAACCTGATCCGAACAAATCTCCAGGAAGTTTACTGTTAATGACCAAAATCACTGCAACACGTGGGCGCCAGATTCCCGGTGCAAGAATGCTGGTGGTCGTGTGACTTAGCCATGTGACCAAAATGACTGAAAACTGCGAAGGCATCAGATAAAAGCCAGTGGTCCGACTTACCACGGGGGCCGACTAGCCCTGGTCTCCCCTACTATTTTCTTTAACATGTTACCTTCGTTTTTTTCTCACTTAATCTAGAAAATGTCGGAGAATGTTGTAAAGCGCAATGAGTTTGTGTACACCCGAAAATAGCAGTATACAAAAGTTATCTATTATTATTATTATTATTATTATTATTGTTATTATTATTATCTGCTCACATTGCAGTTTTGTAAATGTGGATTGCTCACCATTGCGGTCCTCTAGATATGCTCACCACTGCGGTCTTCTGATGTGTTCATCATTGCGGTCCTGTAGATGTGGACTGCTCGCCATTGCGGTCCTGTAGATGTGGACTGCTCACCATTGCGGTCCTGTAGATGTGGACTGCTCACCATTGCGGTCCTGTAGATGCGGTCCTGTAGATGTGGACTGCTCACCATTGCGGTCCTGTAGATGTGGACTGCTCACCATTGCGGTCCTGTAGATGTGGACTGCTCACCATTGCGGTCCTGTAGATGAGGCTCCTGTAGATGTGGACTGCTCACCATTGCGGTCCTGTAGATGTGGACTGCTCACCATTGCGGTCCTGTAGATGTGGACTGCTCACCATTGCGGTCCTGTAGATGTGGACTGCTCACCATTGCGGTCCTGTAGATGTGGACTGCTCACCGTTGCGGTCCTGTAGATGAGGCTCCTGTAGATGAGGACTGCTCACAGGTGCTCACAACTGCGGTGCTGTAGATGTGGACGGCTCATCGTTGCAGTCCTGGAGATGAGGGTCCTGTAGATGAGCACTGCTCACTATTGCGGTGCTGTAGATGTGGACTGCTCACCATTGCAGTCCTGAAGACTATTGCAGTTCTCTTCTTTTTGGTCTGCCTGTTTCTTCTTCCATGGCCTTCGTCGCATTCAAAACTGTGATGCTCGCCTCATCCTGAAAAAAATCGAAGTGTGATATGTCACACGGCTTTTGAAAGAACTCCACTGGCTCCCAGTAAAATACCGCATTCAGTACAAGCTCGCAACGCTCGATTTCCGTCACTTTGACGGCACTCTTCCGCCATACCTGTCTTCTTCTCTCTGCACATATTAACCATCGCGCTCCCTTCGTTCTTCGAGAGAAAGACTGCTCAAAATTCCAAAAACAAACCTGAAAACCTTCGGTGAACGTTCTTTTGATTACACTGCTCCGACTGTCTGGAACTCTGCCGACCTACCTGAGAGCTTCTCCCTCCCTCCCAACTTTCAAAGTTAACCTAAAAACGCATTTCTTCCGCCAAGCCTTCTGATTGATT
>JABMCL010002529.1:60000-80000 GCA_018857735.1 Alviniconcha marisindica | reverse complement strand
GAATATCGATTTTGGATTCTGTTTTATTTAACGTCTTAACAGGCGTGTTCCGTGCTTTTCACTCTGCCACGATGGTCGACGGCAAAGGCATTTGTATCGTTCGGAAGACAGATGGCGTGACTGTTTCCATAACCACGGGTTGACATACATGATATGACCGCAGAATTTTCTAAATATACTGCGAAAGAGATTGCGATACTATTCATGACACGAAAACTTTAAAGAGGTCCATTGTCCTCTAGATATAAATCGACAATGGCCGATAAAGGGAATGGGGATTGGAAATGAAACCCGATCTAAGTATGTCTTGATAAAGCCTTAGTAGTAATTGTGAATTTACAGAACATTTTCAGAGACAGTGCCTACAAAGCACACACACACACACACACACACACACATATATATATATATATATATATATACACACACACTGTTGTGCCGGTGTTTGGCCTGTGGATTTGCGTGTTTGTTTGTTGTTTATTTTGAGGCACGCTATAAGAGAGAGGACTGGGAAGCCATTGCGATTCGTAAAGAGTGTATTTTCGTATGTATCCATTTAGTAACATCCAAAATGGGGATTGGCTATATGGGAACCTATACTGACAACAGACTGCACAACGTGTTGCCCAGCACACACACACACACACACACACACACACACACACACACACACACACACACACACACACACACACACACATACACTCATGCACGCACGCACGCACGCACGCACGCGCACACACACACACGCACGCTCGCGCACTCACACACACTCACACACACACACACACAAACACACACACACACACACCACACACACACACACACACACACACACACACACACACACACGTACGGACACACACACACACACACACACACACACACACACACACACACACACACACACACACACACACACACACACACACACACACATTGTACCGAGTGTTACCTATATATAATAATAATAAATATTATTTATAATTCGCCTGTCCCAGTCCTAAAAACGAGCTCCGAGCGCAGTACAGCATCACATCATATCACATCTCATAATACATACACTCATAAAACAGGACAAATGTACTACAGTTGCATCTGACAAAATAATGGTTATGACCAGTGGATGAAAATGTTTACCGTACATTAATAAAATCGCATAATTATGTTTAAATCAAATTGCGGCTGCATTTTACAAGACGATAAACAAATAGGGAATGAGACAATAATAAAGGAACAATGAACAATCCATAAAACAGCATACATGGGTAACCTACTTGGTGTGATTTAGATTACATTAAAAGACACTAGCAATTAAACAATTAGACATTCCCACGCACCCGTGAAAACATTCAAGCTTTCACTGTATGACACTTAAGTAAAATGACATGGCAATAAACTGACTAACATTATTAAGATCATTAGCTCAAATGATAAAGCGATCCCACTAACAAATGACGTCTGCCTGAAAGACGTGCAAAACTCGGCACGTTTTTCAGACGCCTAATTGAGACAATAAAAATAAAACAGCAACTTAGCAGACAATCACTTGCGCACACGCGCCACGTACTCACACTATACATAGGAAACTATCAACTTTGCGCAACACCCTTGTGAATCTGACCGTGAACGTCCTCAGTACAGATGCTTTTCGAAGAAGAACGTTTCCAGATTGGATTTGAAGGAGGAAAGACTTATAACTGGGGCATCGCGTAGAGGTTTGGTGACAGAATTCCAGGTCACTGGTCCTATGGACGAGAAAGCACGCTTCCCATATTGTTGAGTTTGATGCGTGGAACAGTTATGAGACCAGCGCCTGCGGAACGCAGAGAACGGGAAGCATGATCAGACAAGCAGGCAGGAGCAGAGGAATCTCTGCTACAATAGCACAGGGTAGAAATTTTGTACTCAATGCGAGCTCGGATGGGTAACCAGTGGAGGGTTCTGAGCAAAGCTTTTGCAAGGTCTGGCCCTTTTCTGGCAAGGACAAGACGAGCTGCAAGGTTTTTCACTCTGTATGCGATCCAGCCTGTTTTCGGGGAGACTTTCCAGCAAAGAGTTGCAGTATTCCAGTTGACAGAACGAAAGACGCCTAAGATGTCCAATTCTACGTAATTCTACAAAGACAGATCTGCAGAGAAGGTTGACATGCTGATCAGTGGAAAGATTGCTGTCCAGATAGACCCCCGAGGTTTCTAACTTTGTGATAGCATGGTATACTAGAACAAGACAGAGTCAGACTCTGCGCATTTGTTCCTATTTAAACAACACGGATTGCACCAACTTATACCTATATTACAGCACTGACTGTACAGTTATACCGATATAAACAACACTGGACCGAGTTATGCCTATAATTATGTTCCTTATTTGGCAATGTGACTGTTTGGACATGCAATGAATTACGGGTTGGAAAACCCATGTTTTACTATTAGCACTCGTGGGAAATACCATTGTTTACGGATCTTCGCACAAACGCTCGTGTCTTTCGGTGTCAGATTTTAGATCGTATTCTGTTTTAATCAATGTGAATGAATATACACGAATACACTGGCAATTTGACGAGATCAATGGCCGAACGCTGGGCTTCACACGAGCAAAATATTCAGAAATCACAGCGAAAAGAAGTCACTTGTACAGAACCGAGCAAGGTACGCACTACACCTGCCACAAGAACATTCAGTCCTTTCACAATTATTCAACACTGACCGAAAGTAACAATAACCATTCGAACAATCTCGGATGTGATTCTTTTGCTGCATGAACGTGTACATGGCTTGTTCATTTAATATCATGCGTTATCCTCTTGTTGCATGAACGTGTGCATGATTTTCACTCCACGTCAATCCGGTTCAGTTGAAGTTGATATCTACGTGCTTGGGAAAGCCCCTATTCGCTCCACACTGTCTGTCGAAATGTTTACCCATAAACGGCTGTAAAAGAGTTCCAATGTTGGTCTGACCACAGGTTGTTCAATTCTCGTCCTCTCAAGGAAGATTGTCCAGCGCTTCCGCTTTCTCCGACTCTGTCCTCAGGGCGATCGATGGCGTGTTGTCATTGGCTTTGTGCGTCCAGGCAGTATGCTAAGCTTCTCAGCACTTCAGACCTTCCCAGGCGCGAGCCACTTGCGGTTGTGTGTGTGTGTGTGTGTGTGTGTGTGTGTGTGTGTGTGTGTGTGTGTGTGTGTGTGTGTGTGTGTGTGTGCGTGTGTGTGCGTGCGTGCGTGCATGCGTGTGTGCGTGCGTGCGTGTGTGTGTGTGTGTGTGTGTGTGTGTGTGTGTGTGTGTGTGTGTGTGTGTGTGAGTGTGTGTGTGTGTGCGTGCGTGCGTGTGTGTGTGCGTGTGTGGTGTGTGTGTGTGTGTGTGTGTGTGTGTGTGTGTGGTGTGTACCGCGAGCGAATCCCTGTTCAATACTCTCTCTGCGTTTGAAGCGTGTTCTTATGCTTCATACCTTTCGATATGTAATAAATGCTTTTATTGTAATATTGATTGAATGTTTTACATGACTGACGACCCAGAAGCAAATTACCGTGTGCCCACAGACAATAATGAATAATAATAACAAATAAAAAGAAGACTAGATACTTCGAGCGCCTGACCTGCACAGGTCCTAAGCGCTTACAAACAATTCTTTAAATGTACATAATTATCTTGAAAACTAAGATTCAAGCACACACAGCACACACACATGCACACACACACGCACGCATGCAGGAACACGCGCGCGTTTATCTTAGGACGGAAAATACATAGATACATAGTATCTTAGGGGAAAAAATGACAGTTACTGTAGGTGACTCAGGTCTTTGTTGTTGTACTTGTGTTATGTACTTTGAGCGCTAATTAACTCCCTTGGTTGTTGATTTGTATCTCACTGTAATGGGATTGAAAGAGCTGAAAGAAGTGACAGAGGTAGAAGGACGGGCAGAAACATGGAGTTGGTTCCAGGTAGTTGGAGCCCGGTAAGAGAAATAGCGCTGACCACTGGACGTACTTCGGAAGGATGGCCATCTGAACACCGGGTGCTTGCAGAATGTTGTGTTGTATTATACTATATTGTATTCCAGTGTTGGCGAACGAGGGTGTTGTCGAGCGCTTAGGGTGGTGATTATAATATCTGGTTTGTTCTTTTTCAGGTTCAGCACTGTTTTGGGGCACCAAGCGGCGTTGACAGTATCCAACGACACACAGCAGTCCGCACCAATACCAGGTGATATTTCCATTGAGTCGACTGACTGACTGGTTTAACGGCCAGTCACACATGAAGGTTATACCAGGACATATATGAAGATTATATCAGGAACAAACACCAATCACACATGAAGGTTATACCAAGAAGAAACGCCAGTCACACATGCAGGTTACACCAGGGAGAAAGATCAATCCAAATATGACCAATCACACATGAAGGTTATATCGTGTGTGTGTGTGTGTGTGTGTGTGTGTGTGTGTGTGTGTGTGTGTGTGTGTGTGTGTGTGTGTGTGTGTGTGTGTGTGTGATGATGGTTATTGTTTGATAGGCGATAATGGTAGACTACAATATTTAAGATTCTGTTTGTTTGAAATGTATGTTAGTGTGGTTTTTGTCATAAGATGTTTGTACAGCCCAGTGAGTTTATCTCTGGTTAGAGAACAGCTCTTTATAAGAATAAGAATAAGAATTATTAATATTATATCACGGAGAAAAATCAGTCCAACATGACCAATCTAGGTTATACCAGGGAGAAAGATCAATCCAACATGACCAGTCTAGCTTATACCAGGGAGAAAGATCATCCAAAATGACCAATCACACATGAAGGTGATATCAGAAAGAAACATTAATTACACATGAAGGTTATATCGGGGAGAAAGATCAATCCAACATGACCAATCACACGTGAAGGTGATATTGGAAAGAAACATTAATTACACATGAAGGTTATATCAGGGAAAAAGATCAATCCAACATGACGAGTCACACATGTAGGTTATACCAGGGAGAAAAAATCAATCCAACATGACCAGTCACACATGAAGCTTATATTAGGGAGAAAGATCAGTCCAGCATGACCAGTCGCACATGAAGCTTATATCAGGGAGAAAGATCAGTCCAGCATGACCAGTCACACATGAAGCTTATATCAGGGAGAAAGATCAGTCCAGCATGACCAGTCACACATGAAGCTTATATCAGGGAGAAAGATCAGTCCAACGTGACCAATCACGCATACATGGGTGAATCACTAGTCACCAAGTCACATGCTGGCGTAATAGACTGATTGAAGTTCAGTACTCACGACCAATTCCAAATAATCAAAAATGACCAAAAATGAAATACTAATTCATGTAATAATTACAGCGGTCATTTCTACAACGCGGCATCTCACCGACAAAGGTGAGCACACCGCGGTTTACACCATCAGAGTATGCAGACTGGGACGGGACATTTCTTGAATGTGTCAAGCAGATCATTCAGTACTGCAAATATACCAGCTGACAGGGCTCAGGCAAACCAAAGAGTGGTGAAGGGACCCGCACCGATTCCGGCGTCTCTATGACATACTCCTGCCAGAAAACCTGGGAAATCACCGTCGAGAATGGCCAGCAAGCAAAACAGAGTCAGAGATCAAGCTTTCATTAAAAACAAAAAGCAAACCGCAAGATCTCATAGTGTACACTGATGGCTCAGTCATCAAAGACCAAGCGAGGTGCGACCACAATCCATGAAGACAGTGCAGCCTATACGGTCTTAACCTCAAGCTTGACAATGGAGAGGGAGGCAGTCACCCATGCCCCCTCTGCTGGATTGCCTCAAGAGGTGACAGTCAGGGCACACATGCCATCTTCCTCACAAATTCAATGAGCTTGCTACAGAAAGTGGAATGGGAAGCCCAGACTGGAATGTGTCAGTGGTCGACATCCATCTTCGAAAACTCCTGGGTATGCCGGAGTGAAGGGAAATCACCGAGTAGACAGACTGGCGGGAAGAGCAACCCTCACAAGTGGCTTGCGTCTGGGAAGATTTGATGAGGCTGAGACACTACCTGCGGGCACAAAGCCAAGGACATCACACCATCGATCACCTGGAGGGGAAAGGCGTTGAAAGAGGAAGCGCTAGGCGATCTTCCTTGAAAGGACGAGAGCGGGCCATCGTCAAACAGACGAACATTGAAATTGTTTCAAAGGCAACGTGAGAGAAACGTCTGCAAGACGGGGTGGAGCGCATATGGGCGTTTTCGAGCGCATAGATACCATCTTGAACTGAACTGAGCACTTGTGTAGTTCAGCATTAAGTCTGGTGTTCTCTTGTTTCAAATCAAACACCTCACCTTGTAGTCTCTCAGCTGTTTCGCTCAGACCGTCCAGCTTCTTGTTCAGTCCTTTGTCCATGTCCACGCGGAGCCTCATGGTGTCCCGGTTTGAAGGCTCCGCTTCCTCCTCTTCACGCGTCTCAGCACTAACCGGGTCGCTCACACTGTCCACATCATGGCGGTCGCTTGTAGCAGACGATATGTTTCGCTTATAGGCTGCTGCTTTTCCCAAATGATCAGGAATCGTAATGGGAGTCGATGTACCGCCCTTAGAGCTCGAATTATCTTGGTTTAAACTGAGTCTGGCTTACGGCTCTTCCTCGAATGCGGTCGGCTTCAATTCATGGCACTCGGCGAGACAAGCAGTCAAAGTTAAGAGTCCGTGTTTTCTCCTCGAAAAGTAGGCAGTTAATGACTTACTTTCATATTCTTTTATGCTCTGGCATTGAGGTGGAGCAGATCGGGAGATCGGGAGACTTACACATTCCTGAGGTGGAAGTCAATTAGTCATTAAGAAAAGAAACACACACACACACACACACACACACACAGGCACGCCAGGAACGTACAGCGCACTGAGGAAAATACGGCCTTTCTGTACGGTGAGCGTGTTCACTCCGCTTGACACTTTGAGCTACTCTCTGTGTGTCTCTGTCTGTCTGTCTGTCTGTCTGTCTGTCTCTGTCTTCTGTCTCTCTCTCTCTCTCTCTCTCTCTCTCTCTCTCTCTCTCTCCTCTCTCTCTCTCTCTCTCTCTCTCTCTCTCTCTCTCTCTCTCTCTCTCTCTCACCCACACACACACACACACACACACACACACACACACACACACACACACACATACACATGCATACACACACACACAAACATGCACACACACGCGCACACAAACACACACACACACACACACACACACACACACACACACACACACACCCTCTTCACATGCACACACACACACGCAGGACCACACACACACGTACCACCCTCTTATCAATTAACGAGCCAATCGGGCATTCTCTCATGTCATCCGCATCCGACCTCCCTCCTCCTATCTCCTAATAGTGGTAGTATTATATTTTATTTGTTTATATATTGTTTATTCTGTTTAAATATTAATCGAGTTTGTAAAACATTTTTATTTTTATTTTTATATAATTGTTTCTCCAGTTTTCACTTATTCGACAGCTTAGCAAGGACTAGTTGAACAGGTCTAAATGAACCTAAACTACAATCCTTGGAAAATAAAGTTTTCGAGTTCGAGTTCGAGTTCTCTCGCTCTCTCAAAGTATTTTCACTGATTTTGCTGTTCCTTTATGTTTATTACTATTAATAGGGGTAGTGTTATATTTTATTTGTTTGTATATTTTTTATCATGTTTAAATATCAATCGAGTTTGTAAAGTTTGTTTTTTTTCTTTTTATTTTTTTCTTTCTTCATTTTTTTCTTTTCTTCATATAATTGTTTCTCCATGTTTCACTTATTCAGTAGTTTAGCCAGGACTAGTTGTTAGGTCTAAATGAACCTAAACTAGAATCCTTGGAAAATAAAGTTTTCGAGTTCGAGTTCGAGTTCCTTTCCCCCCTCCTTCCCCGCAAAAGCACTTGGTGTTTAAACTCGGGTTATATCTAACCTAAACCAAACACAAAGAAAACTCGTTTCCACTATTATGATTCACGCTACCCTACTGTTAGGGCCCACCCCACTGCAGGATGGAGAAAGATGAAATGGGTAAAAGCGGAAGGCAGAAAGGAGAAGGGTAGAATGCCTGGCGATATGCGAAGCATTCAAAGGTATATTCTGATATACCCCAAGAATAAACAAAACAATCTTAGATATCTATGGCTTTTCAACAGTGGGTATCATTTTTGAATTTTTTGCTTTGGTGGTAAAGAAAGTACATGCTGGATTTACTGACGTCAAAAAGTCTTCCCTCCCTGCCCTTACCTGTGTTTCCAGATCATTTAATCCTCTTACAATGAACAATAGAACAGCAGGAAACTTCGCACTCATTGATAGAAATCTCGAAATAACTGGAGTCGTTTTAGAAGCTCAGCACAACATTTACACTTTGGGGAAAAACAGACAGAGACTTTTGTCGGCCCTGACCGAGAGAGACTGGGATAGATGTGTCGCCTATCGGGAAAACAGACAGAGACTTTTGTCGGCCCTGACCGAGAGAGACTGGGATAGATGTGTCGCCTATCGGGAAAACAGACAGAGACTTTTGTCGGCCCTGACCGAGAGAGACTGGGATAGATGTGTCGCCTATCGGGAAAACAGACAGAGACTTTTGTCGGCCCTGACCGAGAGAGACTGGGATAGATGTGTCGCCTATCGGGAAAACAGACAGAGACTTTTGTCGGCCCTGACCGAGAGAGACTGGGATAGATGTGTCGCCTATCGGGAAAACAGACAGAGACTTTTGTCGGCCCTGACCGAGAGAGACTGGGATAGATGTGTCGCCTATCGGGAAAACAGACAGAGACTTTTGTCGGCCCTGACCGAGAGAGACTGGGATAGATGTGTCGCCTATCGGGAGCACAGCTACGCCAACCAACCTTAGAACAAAAGCGCCGAAGCCTGCCTGACTCGCGCGAAGACCATAACGACTTTGTCCATCGCCTGCAGCTGTGTCGCATAAGATGACCCGAAGCACATAAACCAGGATATTGTGATTGGGAGCCGTGGGCATGCATACACATTAACACACCGCTGTGGACTCAGATCACAGTTAGCCAGACAAAATGTGAGGGACGCAGCAGCTACCTGCACATAACACTGCTGTTTCTGTTGTGGCCCCTGCCGTAACCTGCCGCCTGCTGTTGACTGGACAATACCGCCGCCCCCCCCCCCCCCCCCCCCCCCACAACATAACATACCTGCAATAATCTGCTGTTGACTGGACAATACCGCCCCCCCCCCACCCCCCCACCCCCCCACCCCACACACACACACAACATAACACACCTGCACTAATCTGCTGTTGACTGGACCACATCGCCTTCCACAATGTAACACACCTGCAGTAATCTGCTGTTGCTGGACCACATCGCCTTTCACAGTGTAACACACCTGCAGTAATCTGCTGTTGACTGGACCACATCGCCTTCCACAATGTAACACACCTGCAGTAATCTGCTGTTGACTGGACCACATCGCCTTCCACAATGTAACACACCTGCAGTAATCTGCTGTTGACTGGACCACATCGCCTTCCACAATGTAACACACCTGCAGTAATCTGCTACTGAGTGGACCATACCGCCTTCGACAGTATAACACACTGGACTCTGCCTGCTTTCCACAATGTAACACACCTGCTGTTGTCTGGACCATACCGCCCTCCATGATGTAACACACCTGCAGTAAGCTGCTGTTGACTGGATCATGCTCCTTTACACAGTGATATGCACCTGCTGTAATCTGCTCCTTGCTGTAGCCTTGTCAGAACGTCTGTGGTTCCATTGGCTCTGAGAAAGCCGAAACGTGAAAAGCAACAGGTGACGTCTCGAAACCTCAGACGGATCAGTCCTACCAACTTCCAGACCTATGTCTCACGTGCGGTTTTATCGCTTGCCAAGGTTCCAAGTGCGTTGTTGGGGGAGTTCAGTGCGTCACTGAGCAAAGCCCTTGGCTGTCAAGCTACGCTCCACACTCCGAGCATCGCTTTCCGGCACCTTCCTCCAAACTCTGCCAGATTTGGTTACGCCACTGAAGGGGCACTCTCAAACTCTACGCATTGCTTTCCGGCACCTTCCTCCAAACTCTACCAGATTTGGTTACGCCACTGAAGGGCACTCTTTATCTCCGCGCAGCTGTCCACCGACGCGGTCAGCGCCCTCCGAAAGGTTTGAGTAGTAATATGACTGTGGAAGCAGCCTAGCGCCCAAGCACCCATGTAAACATGAGACGCATCCACCCCGGGTAAAGAAAAAAAGTTCCGTCTTTAATTAAACGATTGTAGTTTTATTTGCGGCTATAAATGACACGCCTTGTTTTATTTGAGTTTTTTGTAACAAGCTTACTACTGTTTGAGCACCAACGAAAAACTGCTCGTTCACTGACAGTTTTCAGGAACTTATGACGTAATTAAATACGGCAGTGGTTGAAGGAAGGATGTCGTAAACCAGTGCTTGGGAGTTTGGCTAAGCTCGTCGCCCGAACTGTCACGGAACACCGGTCCGCTCCATAGTTCACCGAGGATATCAAAACGGCCAGATGTAATCTGCGTAGGGCAGAAAGACGCAGGCGCCATTTGGGCCCAATACACTTTACTGTGTATAGTCATCATTGTCTGAAGCCATTCTCAAAGTACCTGCGGTCATCAAAAAATTGCTGTTGATACTCAACTTCACTAATCTTCAGCTCCATCTGGCTTTCATTAACTGACTGTTGACGTTAAACAGTGTGTTCATTCTGCTGGGAGATGGATGACAGGAAAAAGGCTGAAGCTGAACATTGACAAAACTGAATCTCTTTTGTTTGGGTCGCGTAGAAGGTTCAGCCTGTCACAAGATAAACACCTGAGAATTGCCACTCATGACATTTCTTTCAAACTCCATGTAAAAACCTATAGTGGTCTACATCGACGCTAGTCTTTGATGAAGCATGCTGACCACATCGGTCGTTCAGCATATCTTCAGGTCAAAAGAAGGTCTATCCACCATCTCCTGACAACGAAAGCCACAGCTCAGCTTATGTGTTCGTTTATTCTCAGTCGGTTGGATTACTGCAACTCTTTGCTCATTCGTGTCGATTGTGATCAGATGTACAGGCTACAAAAAGTTCCAAATCACGGAGCCAAAGTTGATTTTCCTAAAGTAGACACGAGCACGCGCGTTTCGCTGGCTGTAAAGCAAAGAAAGGAATATTTTCAAGATGGCCACCTTTTCTTTCAGTTTAATGGATGGCGCCGTACCTGTCACCTTGTCTCTCAGTGCACACTGATTAAGAAAACTCTTTCTTGTAGCTTAAACACTGGTTACCGGTCGTTCTCTGTTCATGTTCCCGTTGTCTGCTCACATCCGATATTACAGATCTCTCTTACAGTTCAAAACCTATCTTAACTCACACTTCTCTTGACTTCAGCTGACTCTAAGCGACCTTGACCCTCTCACGGGCATTGGAACGGTTCGGTTCCTGATGTTTTCATTGATGACTTGTGAGAGCAGAGAGAGGGGGAAAAGCGATAGTGTGTGTGTGTGTGTGTGTGTGTGTGTGTGTGTGTGTGTGTGTGTGTGTGTGTTGTGTGTGTGTGTGTGTGTGTGTGTGTGTGTGTGTGTGTGTGTGTGTGTGTGTGTGTGAGTACACGTGCGCGTGTGTACATGCGGGAGAGAGTGAGGGCTAGAGTTAGCTATGTTATGTATTATCTAATTAGGTTGTGTACTGTAATGTTCTCTTTCGTTAACTTAATATCTTTCTCAACAATCGTAATATCTTTCTCAACGATTTGTGTAAAACTGGTCACCGACGACCTATATTTCAACATCCGAACTGAGAACAGAATACAAATTAACTGGCCCCGTCGGACAAATATTTATCAGCAGCATAGTCATCACGGTATTATCACCGTCTCTTGTTTGTGCCTGTGTGTGTGTGTGTGTGTGTGTGTGTGTGTGTGTGTGTGTGTGTGTGTGTGTGTGTGTGTGTGTGTGCGTGTGTGTTCGTGCATGAGATTTTGTGTGTGGTATTTTGCATGCTCACATTTTGATAGCAAAGCTCTGTTCCTCAGCACAATTACCTCAGCAATCGAGGAATCCCGGGGTGAGCCGCAGCGTCACGGTGCCCAGAGGCCTGACAAGTGCATTTCTAACGGCGACCACGTGCAGCATGTCCGACACGGACCAACGCCACCGGGTGGTGGTGATGGGCCCGGGCAAGGTGGGCAAGACGTGCATCCTTAAGCGGTTCCTGTTCAATACCTACACAGAGGACTACAAAGAGACGGTGGAGGACCTGTATTGTAGGGACTACAACGTCAGGGGGACATGCATGAAGGTTAGCCATACCACCCAGTGGTGTGTGTGTGTGTGTGTGTGTGTTTCCTTCCTCTTCCTTGTAACCCCCACTGTAGCAAATCCTTCCGAATATGTGCTTAACCCTCAGACCCAAGCACCCTTCCATTTTAGAGAAAACTATAAAATATGGTGTGGAGGCGTAACTTGACTTGGCCCGAATGCCTCAGTTTTATTTGTTTGTTTTGTCTAAAGTAATCTTTGCTTACAGGTCATTATAAAAACAATATCTTCTGAACCGCTCAACCTTTTCTAACCACATATGTTATGGTGGCGCATCACCGAGTGATAGGCAATAAATTAGGTTGATTTGTTCAAGGTCAAGGTCACAAATAGGGCTCCTATATGATACACTACTTTCTCTACCATGACCTCTTGGATTTGATATCAGAATCCCGAAAGCCTTTTGTTCCAAGAGTAGTGGATTGTTTTGGTCAAGTGCAGGTCTTAGACTCTTTTTTTTTACCAAACGTGGTATGGTAATGCATCATAATCAACCAAAGTATCATGTACAAGATGTTTCGGGATCTTCAAGGTCAAAGTCACAGTGATGGCTCAAATATCAAAGTATGACTCTTTCTATAATATGTCCTGATCGCTGATTTCTTTGCAATCAAACATGATATGGTGATACATTATAATAAGCCATAGCGTTTAGGAAACGATTGGTTTGCTCATTGAAAGTCAAAAGTCACAACAACGGTTCAAAATATCCAAGAATGTTTGTCCCTATGATATCTTGTGAACGCCTTGACCTTGAACTCAGCAAGCCGAGCTTGGTAGAAATCAAAGATGATGTGCCATCAAATTTAGTTTGGTTGCAAAAGGATCGGCAGTTCAGTAGACGGTCGAAACTGTCTTATTTTGTTTTTACGACCACTCACTGCGACTTTGACATTACAAATGGCAATTCAAGTTCTTTAAGTGATTCTGGTTCATGATGATGCATAACTATGTACAGATTTGAGTAGTTCAGAAGATATCACCCAGACAGATATTCGCTGAGATTTTGATCCTTTGTTGTGACCTTGACCTTGAACATAGCAATCCAGTCCTTTCACTGAAAACCTCGGCTCATGATGGTATACCGTCAAGCTGGGTTTGTTTGAAGAAGGATAGCAGAAATATTTTTACATGAGCTCTCATTGTGACCTTGACCTTTGCAGTAGCAAGTCAATATTGAGCCTGACACTGCAGCTCCTGATGATTCTTCAGTATTCCGAGTTTGGTTACAGGAAGGCTTAGTGGTTCACAAGATACGAAACAGAAACTCGTAGATTAAGATGTTGAACCTTTGCTGTGATCCACATTAATTCAGTCTTCTTTCTAGACGATTCGGTGCGTAATAGAGTACCATCATCGTTGGTTTGGTTGCAAGAGGATCAGCAGGTTAGAAGATATAGTAGAAACAGTGACATTTTCAATTTGATCTTGACCTTGAAAATAGCAAACCATTGCCTTTCGCAAGAGACCCGAAGTCGCGTTAGTGCATCACCGTACTACCTTTGGTTACAGAAGGTCGAGAGTTTTGGAATATATCGTCTGGGGGGAAAAAATCGGGAAAATGGACTGTTAGACATAATCACACGGACACACAGGCAGTCATTCCAGTGTATTGCACCTACATTCATTTTGGGGTTCTAATGAACATACACGAATCACATTGATGTCTGAACTAACTTACGTACCACAGAAAATCCAAAACGACTTATGACCACTAAGCCTGTGGCTACCTAAATTATGTGGCCACCTAAGCTGATTTCCGCAAGTTCCGATACAAAACAATAAAATGACACTTCATGAACATTCCTCGGAGAAAGAATTTTTTATCTGAATTGTGCTGCTGTCCTTCCTGAATTGTTCCTTCATCATGTGCCAGAAACTCCAAAATGGAAAAATGCGGTAGTTTGCAGGGGAGATTACTGCAAATTAGCACATATGAAGCCCACTTAGGTTCATTTGGAAATATTATGTGCTTGTGGGGGAAACAGAATAATTTTCCCCCGTTTGGTTATCGATTCGTACATTTTTCCTAGTGGGTCACAGGTCGGCCTGTGGATCTCTGAGGGTTAAATTTCTTGGGTCGGATTTTGTATTATCGTTCTTACCATTTGCTAACATTGGTTGTTGTCGCTTTCGTTTTTGGTGAATGTTTTGTTGACTATTATTTTTACCGTCTAAAAAGACGACCAGACGATCATTCTAAAGGTACCTATTAGACTTAATGCATTTCTCCTCGATACAATACGTGTTTGTTTCGAGTGTATGTTGTCTTGCTCACAGACATGATTTTCAGAATATATACGTTTGAAAAAAATTCTGAGGGGTTAAGAACAGCCTGCTATGTACATATCTGACCTTCTGAAAGTCTGCGCCTGTTTCAAGCAGGTAAACGTTTTGAACGTTCGTCTGTGTCAGACTATAATGGGGATATGTAAAAACAGATGGACCGCTTGAAGGTATATAGGTCTCTTTCAGCGCGGCTTTGTGTATGCCTGAGGGTTGTGGTTACCTAACAGAACGTACGCCTCTTTTAGGTCGGGTTTCTGTATGTCTTGGGGTTAGGTTTATCTGCTTTTGTTGAGCTGTGTTGTTTTCCTGTCCAGTGCTTGGAAGAACCTAAAGTCATCGTTGTCTTTAACCTTTTGCGCGTTTGGGTCGTATTTCACAACGCTAGCAGTCAACTTTGTTTCATATTTCTCTTGACTTGTCATATAATTAATAGACATTCTTGGTAAGCCGGGCCTGCGACCAGTACGTAATGTATTTAATCTACTAAACCGAGAATACACTTTGAACGAAATAATTGTTTTGCTCAAAGAAGAAACAGGCAAGTAACTGATTGGTGAGGCATTATATTTTTAGGCTTGGAAGATCTTAAAAGGTGTAAATGCGGAAGAAGAAGAAAAATAGACAACAACAAACAAAAGAAAAAACAAAACAGAAGAAGAAGAAAGACAAAAGCCCCACTCCTTTCACAAAGAGCTTATTGGCCTAGAATGCTAAACAGAGAGCAGAGGAATTATCAGTAATCTGATCCTCGTGAGGACTATTATTATGTTGGTTGCCTAGGTCAGACACGTGTTTCGCTACCTGAATAGCCCGTCAGGGACCACCAGCACATAAAGGTGAGAGAATATCAGCCCAGTACTAATACTAACGAAAGAAAACCACCAGATAGTAGACTCCGTCAGCATGGGAGAGTAATGTCAGCTGACACACTCATGAAGCTCCAAGTGGAATGGGACGTGAACTGTGTGAAGAGAAAACAACTGTCATTAGTATTATGAAGAGTATTGCGGGTCTTTTTATGGTTTGTTTGTTTGTTGGGGAGGAGGGGGAGGGGTCGCGTCGGCGGTGTTGTTATTGCACGAATAATAATGTGACATTTGCGCATGTTTTGTGTTGTCTAATTAAAATCTGCGAATGTTTTTTGTTGTCCAGTTAAAATCAGCTTTCTTTTTTGCCCTTTGTTGTTGTTGTTGTTGTGTGTTTTGGTGATGTACCAGCTGTTGTGCTTTCGTCCTAGCTCCGACAGGGCCATAATAATGCTACCAAGGCTGCGGCTTCTTCGTCGCTGGTGTCTGCCATTCAACGGCAACATTTACCAACACTCGTCTTTCCGTCAATCAGTGCACGAACGCGTGGCATAGCATCTGTTCCAATCTGCTTACAGTATCTGATTTTGTTTCCTCTGTCCTGCTAATTTACTGTGATTAGGCCGCACTCTGTGCTTACTGGTTGCGTGTGTGTGTGTGTGTGTGTGTGTGTGTGTGTGTGTGTGTGTGTGTGTGTTGTGTGTGTGTGTGTGCTGAACCAAGCTAGTTTATATACGTGTGTGTGTGTGTGTGTGTGTGTGTGTGTGTGTGTGTGTGTGTGTTGTCAATATAATTATGTACATCAAATTATTGTTCATACGATTTTTGAGTTTGTGGATGTGATAGGCCTATAATGATGCATTGTTAGAATTTATGAATTAGCTCGCCAGATCACGTGCGAGTTAGTGTTAATTTTTACACTTTTTTTCTTCTGTTGTTTATGGTGCAGCATTTGCTTTTATATGCAGATAAAGTGCATTGTGCTCGTGGTAGCTGATGCGCTGTACAAATCTCCTTTATTATTTAGTAGTCGTAGTCATACATGACATCTGTTTGGCGACACGCTAGGTGACGTATTCATGTGACCACGTGATCTAAAGTGGATCAAAGCCTTTATGGTTATTTACAGAACGAAGGTCTCTCTTAGAGCGGGCTTGTGCATGTGATGGGGTTATAGATATGGTTATTTACAGAACGAAGGTTTCTTTTAGAGCGGGCTTGTGCATGTGATGGGATTATAATTGGGGTTATTCGACAGAACGAAGGGCTTGTGGGTGTGATGGAGTTAAAGCTAGGGTTATTTGTCAGAACGAAGGGCGTTTGCATGTGATGGGGTTATAGTTAGAGTTATTTGATAGAACGAAGGGCGTTTGCATGTGATGGGGTTATAGTTAGAGTTATTTGACAGAACGAAGGGCTTGTGGGTGTGATGGAGTTAAAGCTTGGGTTATTTGTCAGAAAGAAGGGCGTTTGCATGTGACGGGGTTATAGTTAGAGTTATTTGATAGAACGAAGGGCGTTTGCATGTGATGGGGTTATAATTAGGGTTATTTGACAGAACGAAGGGCTTGTGGGTGTGATGGAGTTAAAGCTAAGGTTATTTGTCAGAACGAAGGGCGTTTGCATGTGATGGGGTTATAGTTAGGGTTAGTTGTCAGAACGAAGGGCGTTTGCATGTGATGGGGTTATAGTTAGAGTTATTTGTCAGAACGTAGGTCTCTTCCGCAGCGGGCTTCTGTATGTCTTCGGGTTAGGATTATTTTATGCGACGTAAGTCTCTCAAATTGGACTTGTACATGTCTGGACAGGTGGACCTGTTGGACACGGCAGGTAATCTGGCCTTTCCCGCCATGCGACGACTGTCGATCACCACGGCTAACGGCTTCGTGCTCGTCTATTCCATCACCAGCCAGGCTTCCTTCGACGAGATCAAGAAGCTGTGGACGCAGATCAAGGAGGAGCGCAGTAACTACCAAGACATCCCGTGCGTCATCGTGGGCTCCATGACGGACCTGGAGAACAGCCGACAGGTGGAGAAGTTCGACACGCTTAACTGGGTTTACAATGAGGGATTCCCCGGTGGCTTCGTGGAGGTGTCGGCCAAAGAGGACGAGAACGTGGAGGACATCTTCAGGCTGCTGCTGGACCAGTCCCGGGGGGGAGCCAGGTACATGGGTCCACTCAGTGTGCGGAGGCGCAGCGCCAACTCTCTGGACGAGTCGGAGCCGGTCCGGGAGGAGTGGGACAGTGACGCCAAAAGCTTCAACCGCTCCCGGAGTCTGGTGCGCAGAGGCTCTAAAGGGCCTAAGGTGCGGAAGGCCCGGCGTCACGACAAGAACGACTGCCGGGTGTCCTGAGTCCGGCGCTCAACTTGTAGGTGGTCGTGATGGCTGCCACTGACAAAGGCTGTTGGGGGACAAGCACCTGCAGAATAGTTTGAGTGCTGGTGAGATTTCCTGTGATGTGGTGTGTATGTAGGATAGAGATGTTTGCCTATTATTCTAATCAGCGAGGGAAAAATAACCATTCTTTTTTTCTTTCTTTTCTTATGCCTTGTGCGTCGGTTAAAAAATACCTGGAAAACGTACCCGTTTTCCTCAACGGTAAACATTTTTCAAATATGAGTCTCTGTTGCACGAATGCAACTGCTGTATGCTTCTGACAAATTTCAGTGCTGCTGGGTCGAATCTGACTGGCTGTTTGGCCAAAAAACAAGCATATTATGTTTGTGTGAACGCTCTTCATCATTTCCCTGTCAACACGCTGCATAAAAAAGACATTATTTCTCTGTACACCTACTGCACAATAAGGACAATATCTCTCTGTGAACCCATTGTACAGCTAACAGGGACATTATCTCTCTGCGAACACATTGGCACAACGAGAAGAATGTCTGTGAACACAATTAACATTATCTCTGTGTAAATGTACTGCACAACAGGATATTATTTCTCTCTGAAACTGTGCATAAGCAGTACATTATCCCTCTGCAAACACACTGTGCAACAAGGACAGTATTTCTCTGTGAAAACGCTGCACAACAAAGAACGTGTCTCTCAGTAAACGCACAGCACAACGAATACGTTTTCTCTCCGTACCCACGGGAATATTACCACTCTGTGGTACCAGTGGCTGAACTTTCATTACCTCCCTGTGGCCACACTGCATGAACAACAAGGACATTATCTTTGTCAGCACGCGGCACATGAAGCACGCTATCTCTCTTTGAACCCTCTTCTCAACAAGGAAATTATCTCTCTGTGAACTCACTGCATGAACAACAAGGACATTATCTTTGTCAGCACGCGGCACATGAAGCACGCTATCTCTCTTTGAACCCTCTTCTCAACAAGGAAATTATCTCTCTGTGAACTCACTGCATGAAAAACAAGGACATTATCTTTGTCAGCACGCGGCACATGAAGCACGCTATCTCTCTTTGAACCCTCTTCTCAACAAGGAAATTATCTCTCTGTGAACTCACTGCATGAAAAACAAGGACATTATCTTTGTCAGCACGCGGCACATGAAGCACGCTATCTCTCTTTGAACCCTCTTCTCAACAAGGAAATTATCTCTCTGTGAACTCACTGCATGAAAAACAAGGACATTATCTTTGTCAGCACGCGGCACATGAAGCACGCTATCTCTCTTTGAACCCTCTTCTCAACAAGGAAATTATCTCTCTGTGAACTCACTGCATGAAAAACAAGGACATTATCTTTGTCAGCACGCGGCACATGAAGCACGCTATCTCTCTTTGAACCCTCTTCTCAACAAGGAAATTATCTCTCTGTGAACTCACTGCATGAAAAACAAGGACATTATTTTTGTCAGCACACGGCACATGAAGGACGCTATCTCTTTGAACCCTCTTCTCAACAAGGAAATTATCTCTCTGTGAACTCACTGCATGAAAAACAAGGACATTATCTTTGTCAGCACACGGCACATGAAGGACGCTATCTCTCTTTGAATCCTCTTCTCAACAAGGAAATTACCTCTCTGTGAACTCACTGCGCAACAAGCAGACTGACTCTGAAAACTACATTTCCTTTTCGCCTGTCACCGACCTGTGTAATATGTATTCAGAAATGTTGTTTAAGATACTAAAGTGCTATGTAGCCGTTAGCTACCAATTTGTAATCTGCAAGAGTCCATGTGGTAAAGTAGTGAAAAACAGTGCGGAGCGGCTTGTGTAAGACTGTTGTTGTTTGCGTCTACACAAGACGGTACCGTTTGCTTTCTTTGTGCACCAGAAGGCGTAATCCTTTGCTTTGTTCCTACACCTGAAGGCGTAACTTTTGCTTTGTTTCTACACCTGAAGGCGTAACCTTTGCCTTGTTTCTACACCAGAAGGCGTAATCCTTTGCTTTACTACTACACCTGAAGGGGTAACCCTTTGATTTGTTTCTACACCTGAAGGGGTAACCCTTTGATTTGTTTCTACACCTGAAGGGGTAACCCTTTGATTTGTTTCTACGCCTGAAGGTGTAACCCTTTGATTTGTTTCTACACCTGACGGTGTAACCCTTTGATTTGTTTCTACACCTGAAGGTGTAACCCTTTGATTTGTTTCTACACCTGAAGGGGTA
>JABMCL010002529.1:0-55000 GCA_018857735.1 Alviniconcha marisindica | reverse complement strand
TTAGACCTTGCCTTCACTTGGCCTGCTCTGAGCTACGTTAACCCCCTCGAGCGTTAGAAGCTGTACACACACTTTATATTTACTCTTTGGCTGACGACGTTTGCAGTGGTGATAAGTTGGGGAAACAGAGGAAAGAGGGAGTGTGTATATGACTGATTCAAAACTGTCCATGAAGAAGCACGTCATAAAAATCTGCCAAACTGCTTATTTCGAGCTTAAACGCATTAGTTCAATCCGCAGGTTTCTCACTGAAGACGCAGCCAAGACTTGTTACTTCCTATATCCTCTCACGGCTTGACTACTGCAACTGTCTCCTCATGGGTACACCGAATTCTGTCATCCAACCTCTCCAGAAAATTCAGAACTTTGCTGCAAGACTTGTTCTCTTGGCACCCCGTCACCTCCACTCAACACCCCTCCTGGAAAAACTGCACTGGCTTCCCATTTCAGAACGTATTAAGTATAAAATCTCTTGTATGTGTTTCAGTGCTATAAGTGGTTCTGTTCCTGCTTACCTCTCTGAACTGCTGCATGTCTACACTCCGTCTCGTACACTATGCTCTTCTTCTGACACCCGTATGTTGGAAATCCAACAATACAAACGCAAGACTCATGACTTTCGCACCTTCTCTTGCTTTGGACCCCACATTTAGAATTCACTCCCACAAGACATTAGACACTGCTCAACCCTGTCATCTTTTAAAGCCAAACTGAAAACCTTCCTCTTCTCACAGTATTTCCATCCTAACTAATATCAGTACCCAGTTTCTGCTACAGCCATTGTGTGTGTGTGTGTGTGTGTGTGTGTGTGTGTGTGTGTGTGTGTGTGTGTGTGTGTTTAGTGCTTTTTTTCTTTTTCCTTTTTTTATACTTTATGTAAATTGTTTTGGTAGGACTATGCTCTACATGTGTATAGAATATCATATTTAGGTTAATATGTATCGTGAGCGCTCAGGGCGTTGATGAGCGCATGATAAATGTACATTATTATTATTAGAGAAGAAGGGACGGAGAGAGAGAGAGGTGAGAAATGTGTGTGTGTGTGTGTGGGGGGGGGGGGGGAGGGAGTAACAAGTAACTTGGTGTTTTACGCCCAGTCAACCATTACGGTTATATTAGGGCGAGGGGGGAGAGAAAGAGAGAGAGAGAGGGAGGGAGGAAGTAGTTAGTCTGAGTATTCTTGTAATGCTTCAGCGATACATTTGATTTAAACAAATAAATAAAATAAAATAAAATACCCACACACCTTCTTCCTCTATCCTGTTTGTACATAATGATGTTGTTTTTAGTTCAATATGAATAGCGTTTCTCGGTCAGCTTCATGATGGCCAGTGCTTTTTGTTGCTGTTGCTGCTTGTAGATCAGCTGTAGCATACACTGATTTGTATTTGGTATTGATGTCGCTGCTTCTAGATCAGCTGTACATTGATTTGTATATGGTATTGATGTCGCTGCTTCTAGATCAGCTGTACATTGATTTGTGTATGGTATTGATGTCGCTGCTTCTAGATCAGCTGTACATTGATTTGTGTATGGTATTGATGTCGCTGCTTGTAGATCAGCTGTACATTGATTTGTGTATGGTATTGATGTCGCTGCTTCTAGATCAGCTGTACATTGATTTGTGTTTGGTTTTGATGTCGCAGCTTCTAGATCAGCTGTACATTGATTTGTGTTTGGTTTTGATGTCGCTGCTTCTATATCAGCTGCACATTGATTTGTGTTTGGTGTTGATGTCGCTGCTTCTAGATCAGCTGTACATTGATTTGTGTTTGGTGTTGATGTCGCCGCATCTTGGTCAGCTGCACGTGTGAGTGCGTGTGTGTGTGTGTGTGTGTGTGTGTGTGTGTGTGTGTGTGTGTGTGTGTGTGTGTGTGTGTGTGTGTGTTGTTGTTGGTGTTGGTGTGGGCGTTTGTGTGTGTGTGTGTGTCTGTGTGTCTGTGTGTTTTTGGTGGTGTGTGTGTGTGTGTGTGTGTGTGTGTGTGTGTGTGTGTGTGTGTGTGTCTGTGTGTTTGTGTGTTGTGTTCTGTGTGTGTGTGTGCGTGTGTGTGTGTGGTGCTGTGTGTGTGTGTGTGTGTGTGTGTGTGTGTGTGGGGGGTTGTGTGTGTGTATTTGTGTGTGCGTGTGTGTGTATTTGTGTGTGCGTGTGTGTGTTGTTGTTGTTGATGTTGCTGCTTCTGGGTCAGCTGCAATATTTCTTTGTTTAGTGTTAATGTAGGTGTTTTTTGCGTCACCCTGAAGACTGTTATTCATGCGTGTTGATGTATATCTTTCTGCGTCACCCGGTAGATTGGTATTAATGCGTGTTGATCTTTGTTTAGTGTTAATGTAGGTGCTTTTGCGTCACCCGGAAGAGTGGTATTAATGCGTGTTGATCTTTGCTTAGTGTTAATGTAGGTGCTTCTGCGTCACCCGGAAGATTGGCATTCATGCGCGAAGACGTCGATCTTTCTGTGTCACCCGGAAGATTGGCATTCATGCGCGAAGACGTCGATCTTTCTGTGTCACCCGGAAGATTGGTATTCATGCATGTTAATGTCGATCTTTCTGCGTCACCCGGAAGACTGGTATTCATGCGTGTTAATGTCGATCTTTCGGGACCAGCTGCAAGTTGGTCTTTGTTTGTGTTGTGTTGGTATTAATTATTCTGGGTCAAAGGCAAACTGGTCTTTGTTTCTGTGTTGTGACTTGGTGTTAATCTTTCTGGGTCAGATGAAAGGTGGTCTTTGTATCTGTTTTGTGTCTTGGTGTTAATCTTTCTGGGTTAAATGCAAACTGGTCTTTATTTCTGTTTTGTGTCTTCGTGTTAATCTTTCTGGGTCATGTGCAAAATAGTCTTTGTTTCTGTGTTTGGTCTTGGTGTTGCTACTTCTGGGTGAGCTGCAAGGTTGTCTTGTTTCTGTGTTTGGTCTTGATATTGGTCTTCTTGTTTCTATGTTTGGTCTTGGTGTTGCTGCTTCTGGGTCAGCTGCAAGGTTGTCTTGTTTCTGTGTTTGGTCTTGATATTGATCTTCTTGTTTCTATGTTTGGTCTTCATATTGATCTTCTTGTTTCTATGTTTGATCCTGGTGTTGCTGCTGCTGGGTCAGCTGCAATGTGTTGTTTGTTTCTGTGTTTTGTCTTGGTGTTGATGCATCCAGGTCAGCTGCAGTATGGCCTTTGTTTCTGTGTTTGTTCTTGCTGTTGCTGCTTCTGGGTCAGCTGCAAGGTTGTCTTGTTTCTGTGTTTGGTCTTGGGGGTGATCCTTCTGGGTCAGTAATAATGCGGCCTTTGATTTTGGTTTGGTGTTGATCCTTTAGGGTCAAGTGGAACACGGTCTTGCTTATGTGTTCCTGTGTTATCGTAGTGTTGCTGCTTATGGGTCAGCTGCAATATGGTGTTTGTTTCTGTGTTTTGTCTTGGTGTTTATCTTTCTGGGTCAGCTGCAGGATGGTCTTTGCTTCTGTGTTTGGTCTCAACTGCAACATGTTCTTGGTTTCTATCTTTTGCTGTTGATCATTCTCGGTCAGCTGCAACATGATCTTTTGTTGTTGTTGATGTTGTTATATCATGGTCAGCTTGGTGTTGATCAGGATGAGTTTTGCTTTGTTGTCGATATTCATTCCTCTGGATCAGCTACAAAATGAGTTGTGCTTACTGTTGGTGTTCGTGCTTCTGGGTCTGCAGTATGATTCGTGTTTGGCGTAGATCCTTCTGGGTCAGCTAAAAGATGGTCTGTTTGGTGTCTATGTCACTGATTCGGGGTCTATGGCAAGATGGTTTGTGTTTGGTGTTTCCGCTGCTTCTGAATGTACTGCAAGATTCTCTCTCTCTCTCTCTCTCTCTCTCTCTCTCTCTCTCTCTCTCTCTCTCTCTCTCTCTCTCTCTCTCTCTCTCTCGTTTTGTTTAGTTTGGTCCTTTGCTCTTTTTGCTGGCTTTCTTTTCTCTGTTGTTGGCCTATTCTCTAGGTTGATTATATATATATATATATATATATATATATATATATATATATATATATATATATATATATATATATATATATATATATATATATATATGTGTGTGTGTGTGTGTGTGTGTGTGTTGTGTGTGTGTGTGTGTGTGTGTGTGTGTGTGTGTGTGTGTGTGTGTGTGTGTGTGTGTGTGTTTCTTATGCATGTATTGCGCTTCGGGGTCAGTTACGTGTAAGCGCCTTATAAATACTTTTTACATTACTATATTATTACCACACACACACACACACACACACCCCACACACACTATATATATATATATATATATATATATATATATATATATATATATATATATATATATAAAACTGGGGACAACCTAGGTGGTTGTCGAGGACAAAACAACAGTTATCTGTCTTCAGTCTAGGATCAGCTTCATCATGGTCTGTGTTTGGTGTTGATGGGTCTGCAACACAACTTGAACGCTGGTCAGCCATATTTTTGACTGAAGTCTTGCCCAGTGCAGATTTTCCACAGCGATCAACTCTGGATGTTTGTTGGTACCTCTATGCAAGGCCGGTCTTGCCAATCATCGTTGTATCTTAGTGCCTGGATTTTATGCTTTGTGTACAGGACCCCAGAGACGAAGTTGATCGGTGGCAGCGTTAGGTATGGATAATAGAAACAAACTGTTGATAATGCCTATCAACCAAACGAGAGTCAGATTGGGAAGATAAAACAATTTTTTGTTCCTTTGCTTGTTTTTTACTCGCCCTGATATAACTGTTGACTGGGCGTAAAACACCCAAATTATTACTCTGTGTGTGTGTGTGTGTGTGTGTGTGTGTGTGTGTGTGTGTGTGTGTGTGTGTGTGTGTGTTGTGTGCTTGTTTTGTTCTGTTCAGTCGGGGGGAGAGGGTGGTTGCTGCTTACAATCAATTGTGAAATCGCTTCAGACATGAAGAAAGGGCTGATTGAAAAGTTAAATGATGTACACTGTAATCGGCTCGCTGTCTTAAATAATAACTCACATTTTAAATAAAAGGGGGCCCTTAAAATCATATGCGACCTTAATGGGTTTTTCTGTTTAAAAAACAAATTTCAATTTTCAAAATTACACAAGGCGCCACAGCGTACTAATAACAATATTTTTCCATTACCAATACACAACGCAATACAGCAACAAATAACCGCACCCCAACACACACACACACACACACACACACACACACACACACACACACACACACACCACACACACGCGCGCGCGCGCGCGCGCGCGCGCCAATTATTATCATGCTGGAAAAGGGTGCGGTTTGAGTGCATATGTAAAGCAAGAACCTGACTGAGAGAATCTAATCTATTTTGGAAGTATGTTCCAGGGTGTGGGAGCAGTAAGAGAAAGAACACGACATAGTGTTGATGGTATACCGCTGACTGGTTGCCCTGAGGGCGTGTAGATGTTGAGCAGATACAGAAAGGTAGATAGAACCAGTAGCAGTTACAGTAACGAAGCAAAGAGAAAACATTTTGCATTTGATTCTTTCATCGATTGGCAGTGCAGATTGCGAAGATAGGTGTAATTTAGTCTCTCCTAGGAGCTTTGAAGATGAGACGAGCTGCAGCCTTCTGAACTTTGTGGAGACTGTTTAGAAGGTATTGAGGGCATCCAGAGAGCGGAGAATTACAATAATCCAGTCGTGAAAGAACGAAAGCGGAAACACGTTTTGGGGGCTTCAACGGAGAGGTTATGGCGTACTGAGCTGACACAATGCAGTTCAAAATTAGCTGTTTGGATCAGGTGAACTACATGCGCAGCCATAGGCAAGTGCATATTAAGCGTTAAATCCACGAGAACTATGAGTTTCATACAACAAGAAAGTTTGGGATAAATGCAGGGTTTGAACACCTGGACGCAGATATGATCAGTGCTTCCGTTTTGTCATAGTTTAGTTTCAGTTTGTTGTGGGTCATAACGTCTTGGCTGCACTCTTGCGTGGACTAAATGGGTTCATCGCGCTGCTGTGTCGGGGTGTGTTTCTGCAACTGAGAGTCGTAACCCTTTCCCTGCCACGCATTTGCAGTGCCGGTGTGAGTTTCTTCCAGTATGTTTGACAGAGAGGTTAAGCTTACCTTGCATGCAGATGCATTCACTTTAATACATTACTCATTTCAAACTTGTTAATTAATGCAAGCAGGACGTCACAGAGACGTGTTACAGGCAATATATATATATATATATATATATATATATATATTATATAGAGAGAGAGAGAGAGAGAGAGAGAGAGAGAGAGAGGAGAGAGAGAGAGAGAGAGAGAGAACCATATAGCCAAACGTAGATGTTGTCAAGATCGGATCACAACGTTATTAAACACACATTTTATACACAAAATATACATCCACACACACACACACACACACACACACACACACACACACACACACACACACACACACAAGTGTGTATGTATCACGCGCGCAAGCACACTGCGAAGCAAGTTCAAACCTACCGTTATCCATACAAATATTGGTGCAGTATTATATCTTGTTCCCATGCTGTTTTGGAGTTGTATGTTCTAACAAATCCTAATCATCGATTTTTTTTCCAGCCCTCTCACCGCCACCAAAATAGAAAGGAAAGAAAGTGGCGCCGCCTTCTCAAGGAGAACTGCGTTCGTCATACGAGTCGCAGAGGCGTAGAGATGTAAAATGAAACTGGAGGAAGTTTGGCGTGTCAAACATTTACAGTAAATGAAACTGGAGGAAGTTTGGCGTGTCAAACATTTACATTAAATGAAACTGGAGGAAGTTTGGCGTGTCAAACATTTACAGTAAATGAAACTGGAGGAAGTTTGGCGTGTCAAACATTTACATTAAATGAAACTGGAGGAAGTTTGGCGTGTCAAATATTTACAGTAAATGAAACTGGAGGATGTTTGGTGTGTCAAACATTTACAGTAAACGAAACTGGAGGATGTTTGGCGTGTCAAACATTTACAGTAAACGAAACTGGAGGATGTTTGGTGTGTCAAACCTTTACATTAAACGAAACTGGAGGACGTTTGGCGTGTCAAACCTTTACAGTAAATGAAACTGGAGGATGTTTCGCATGTCAAACGTTTACAGTAAATGAAACTAGAGGAAGTTTGACGTGTCAAACATTTACAGTAAATGGAAATGAAGGAAGTTTGGCGTGTCAAACATTTACAGTAAAGGAACTAGAAGAAATTTGGCGTGTTAAACCATTACAGTAAATGAAACTGGAGGAAGTTTGGCGTGTCAAACCATTACAGTAAACTAAACTGAGAGAAGTTTTTTCGTGTCAAACCTTTACAGTAAATGAAACTGGGGGATATTCGGTGTGTCAACCCTTTACAGTAAATGAAACTGGGGAAAGTGTGTCGTGTCAAGCCTTTACAGATTGAAACCCGACAGAAAGGAAACTTCACAACACAGGACAGACTACGTCAAGAGAGTCCACATGCGGACTGTGGAAAAAATCAGACCTCTGCGTTAAAGTGGTACAGCAACACAATTCTGGCGGAAAGCAAAGGACAAAATACATTTCACTGAATCTAAGTGACAACGCAGTCCTTGATAAAATGGCCAAGGCAGTTTGGCTGCCTACTGTATATCGATCCGCAAACTAATGTGAAGGTTGACTCCAGCTTCATGCGTCTCTCCTAAATCACGATTATTGACTTTTGCACGGTGTTCCTTCGCTGTCCACATAGCCCCGAGCTTCGTGCGGATCTTTTTGTTCTGGGTCTGCCTAGTCCTTTACTTTGAATACTCTGTGTTCCTTTCTTTGTTATTCTCAGAGACTGCCAAACCGCCTTGGTTTCAATCGTAACTACATGATGATGCTCGAGGAGGTATTCTTCAAATCAGGCTACGTGCTTTATTATTATTTTTTCTTCTGTTTCTTTCTCTTTTTCGTTGTTGTTTGTTTTTCCATTGGAGAAAGGATAGTAGAACACGCTACGTGTTGCTCAACTATGATGCTATGTGACAAATATGTTATTATGCGCATTAGCTTAAAGGCAATGTTTTAATGCTCAGTTCTTGGCAATATGTTTATATCTATTCGATTACGAATTCCAGTACATCCATCCGTAAAAAAGGTCCGTAGTATAGTTTGTTTGATGTCCACACACGTCGAAATGCGTTTGGTAATTGAGTCATTATGCACATGTCTCTATTTTATGCAGCTAATGGTTGAATATATGTCTGTCTGTCTACTAGTGTTTGTGTACATTTGTTTGACAATGATTTGCTTTAGTCTGTTCACGTATTCCCTTTTTATGTATTTACGTTGCATATATTAGTTATGTATTGCTACTTTTCATGAGCTAATCTGTGCATTACACTTGTTTGGTATGTGTTAGTAAGCGGATATTTTATTATTTTGGGAAAAAACAATTAAAGCTGCCTTTCTTTGCCGAATGTGTGTACTGTTCTGTGTTGACATAACTTGGGTGAGCTAGACAGACTCATTCAACAAATAAATCATGTCAAGCGCACCGCACTGTTAATGTTAACATGGTAGTTTTTCAAAGGTGATGCTTGATGACTCAGCCCTGGGGGGGTATTTGATGTGATCGTCGATCTTCTTTTGACATGCTCTCTATCCCACGTGTTGTTTTTAAAAGCACTGGTACCTTGTGCGTTGGCCTTCCTTCCGATCCAAACACATAAAAGGTTCAAAAGAACGCTATTTATTAGGACAAGACAAAACCAAATTTTCGGGGAAATACCCTTTGTCAAACTACAAAAAGACACTTAAACAACAGAAACGATGAAAAACGATGAAAAATAAACCGAAAAGCTAAACCACTTATCTGTTTTTGATTGAGCTACGTTTTTTCCTGTCCAGTGTTTAGAAGATCTTGAACGCTAGCAGTTATTCTTGTTTTAGATTTTTTCTCTCTTCCGATCCACATTTGTTTTTCAACATCTGCACAATTCATTTTGCTTGGGGTGATCTCGATTTTCAATGGAAAATATCTTAACCAAAGACACAGTTAAGGCACACTCACAGCCGCACACACCATTACCAGTATTATACAAGAATTACTTGACGTGAAAAATAGTTCAGTATGAAAACTGGATTGAGAATTAATTAGCTATCTCAGGGACGCGACTGGACCAAACTAGGTGGTGATCGCCTGCGAAGGAACGTAGAAAGTAGAGAGCCCTCTCAATGTCTTTGTGTGTCAGGACCTTGGTGCTGAACCTGCGGCCATCCAAGGTCCGTTTCCGTAGCACCAATCCATTCTCACGGAACTGATTCAGCAGTGCCGGCAGCTTATTCTGGCTGATACTGAAGTAAAGCAAAAACAAAGAAAACCCATCATTTCAATTATCATTTGCCCGTCAAGCACTGTTTTCAGATCGATCTGAATTTAACGCATCTGCCATAAACTGTTTTCGTGATTCTTCTTGCCATTTCCAAAACTAGCATTATTTCCGTTTGGTCTTTCGACCAGTCAGCGACCTCTACCGGGGAACCTAGCACTTAAACGTCTGGAGGGTTTGCATATATATTTCTACCAAGTCCATTGGCTTTCGATTTTACCTTAGCCAATGGAAAACGTGACATTCAAATAGGCTGGAGAATAATCTTTCCAACGAAATGCGACATAAAACGGGATGGGTTTTTGCGAAGGTCGACGTGTCGTTATTTTCTTTTAGTTTCGTAGGTCAGATACCTCAGTTAAAATACTTTTGACTTAAATGGAAACACACAAAAGTTATCTGACTACAGTTGGAGTGTATTGAAGAATCTGTTGGTATTTGCACAGCCCCCATGTTCAATTGCAAGTAGAGATATCTGTGCGCCCATAATAATCTTAAACATAATCCTGCACCAACTGTTTTTAATTTCATATACAATTGCTCTATTTCTTGTTTGCATGAAACAGCACTGATTCTTTTCAGTGAGTGTATATCAGAACAGTTACTCGCTGCTAGGCATGGCTATGCAGTAAAATAAACAGTGCTTTTGTTATATTTTATGAACACTTGTTGAGCGCCTCATCTCGAGATGAGCCCTAAGCCTTCACAGTAGCAACTATAGCGCTGTTCTCTACTTCAGAGCAGTCGTACACGACTCGGAATGAGTGGTTGCAGCTTTACACGGCACTTTGTGGATATCCACCGAAGTGGTTGCAACACTGTTTAGTTGTTATCTGGCAGGTGCGACGTGAAGTTGCTGCCATCTCGGTACATGTTATGTGTATGCCAGTTCACAGTGCCAGTTTGTTCAAAGCCACATACGTAGGGTACATGTGTGTTTTGCTATAACCTGCCACTGCACTAGTGACAGAATGACTGGGATCTTTTACGGGCTACTGACGTAAAACGGGGGAGGAACTGTTACCGAAATAAGAGTCAGCACAGAAAGTTGACCCCGGAGAAGAAATTTATTCCTCCGGTCCTGCCAGGACTCGAACCCAAGACCTTTCGACCACAAGTCCGGCTCTCTACCACTGAGGTTAAGTCCTTCAACCGTTCGGAACCCAACTGACAGCAATTCTTCTGAAGACTGGAATCGTACTTCTTGTACACATGTGTGATTCGGACATGGGCGGAAATACGTCGATCACTACAGCTGAATCCAAGATGACTACAGGCAAAGCCCAAAGCTTCCACTGCGTGTATTAAAATTAGGACACCAGGGCTGGGGAAGGGGAAAACAGAGGAGGGGGTGCGATGGTCAGTCAGGTATCAGTCCTGAGTCCAGGTTCGTCACCTCCAAAGTTGAATAACCCCACATCTGCAGATCATTTACTGCCACCGACTTGTTCAAAGACTGAATTACTAAGGAGCACAACCGGAATAGCCTGTGTTTTGTTCATACAATTAATTGAGCTTCTCTGCTCTTTTAGTCCCGTACACTTTTGCCGACCTTGCTTTGTATTGTGTGCTTCGGTCTCAAGTAAGGTGTAGGCAGGTTACAAATATTTATTAGATTACATAGAAACAGACACACAGAGAGAGTGGCTGATATGAAATCTTTTCTTCAACGCGGAAGATATTAGCACAAAGTCTGCCGTTGCTACAACACGACTGTAACGTCTCTAGAACGTGAAGGGATCAAATCGTCGAGTGATTCTGGGGCCGCACAATTGAGAACACTAGCAGGTTGTGTTATAAACATGTCTGCAGTAAATACTTGTACATGCATCTCATGACTGTCGGAAAGTGATCCAGCACACACACATCCGCGGACTCACTTACTCGCAGAATAGTTTTTTCTCGCTCAACTTCCACCTCTCTTTCAACAAAAATTCAAGTGGAGAATGAAAATTCCAAATATCACTGAATCAAATACATAAGTCACAAACATGTCATCATGATTTTTTCAGCAGACAAGGGGGTTATAGGAGGAAAAAGTTCGGAAAGACAGTTCAACTAAGCAGACATTATCTGGTTGTCTCGACCGCACCTCTCCGGATCAAAGCAGGCAAAAAGCAAGCTCAAAACCATGCAGTATACAAAAGACTAAACTACGAAACCGGAGAAAAGACAGTTCACAGTGTAACAAAAAACAGCGCTCAATATTATAATTTCTCAGTCTGGTCTTACACTGAATTTATGATAGAAAACTTTAAGTTTCACTCCAAATCTGTTAAACGTAGAACACAGAATTCATAAGAGGATTATTTATGGAAAGGTTGAACCAAAGCTAATCGCTGACAATCGAGGAGCTGGCCTTTTCACATAATATGAATTTGACAAATTGAATATGTTAATCGCGGAGGCGCGGAATAGGCCTTTTCTAATAAGTAAAACAAAAGAATAAGAATAAGAAAACGGAGCCAGGCCGATAGCGAACCTGACCTCTCAGGCAGAAACATCTGTAGCGAAACACAGTGAAAGGTTTTACACATAAAACATGAAATGAAAAAGGTGTTATACCTTATATGTCTGAGGCTACTCGTGGCTACCACGGAGCTGGCCTCTTCACACAAACGTTCAAGCAAACATTAAAAATAGTCAAGTGTGAGCGACCCCACGTCTTACGGCAAGATCAAACCATCAAAATCAAACCGCAATAAAAACATTAGCAAAAAACAAAAACAAAATAAGATGGTCAAACAAACCTAGACAAAGTGGATTTTGTAACTCGTAAGGTTCTCACAAAATATCCAGTTGAAAATAAATGAGAGCTGGAGCCGAGAGCGGGCACAACAAAGGTGAAAAGTTGGAAAGTGTGAGGGCAGCGGGAATTAAAATGGAATGTCTTTTATACTGTCCAAAAGATTGCATTTGTGGTCCGGAATTTGGAGTAAAGGAAGAATCAGTAACGGAGATGGGAAGACAGCTCTTCCATGTGCATGCATGAACAAGGGAGGCTTGTTGTGTACAGCCCACTGACCGGCACTAATTGGAAGTAGTTCACATGGGAAGGGAGAATACTGCACCCGCGACCGAACCCAGCACCATAGGAACAATTGACTGAGCTAAAAAAAAAATATCATCTGACTTTTTAACTACACAACTTACTAAGACTATCCCAATAACATTTAAACTAAATTCATACATTGAAAAAAGATGGGTAATCACACGTACTTTAAAAAAGTGCTTTCCTCCTCACTACTATTAATCAAGATATTCAGACTGAAATTGTTTCATAAAAAGGATCATATATATATAAAGAAAGAACCTAATAATATATTATTTTCACCAACTGATAAAATATGTTAGCATGTCAGTATATATATATCTATCAATATATATATATATATATATAGAGAGAGAGAGAGAGAGAGAGAGAGAGAGAGAGAGAGAGAGAGAGAGAGAGAGAGAGAGAGAGAGAGAGAGAGAGCAGACAGACAGACAGACAGACAGACAGACAGACAGACAGACAGACAGACAGACAGACAATCAAAGACAGACAGACAGACAGACAAGACACACACGCGCGCACGTTTTCACGCACGCACAGGAGGGAGGGACGGAGGGAAGGAGAGGAGAGGGAAGGAAGAAGACATGATCTAAAAATCATTTATGGTATTGTGGTAGAGAGTTTTTAATGCAATTTTGAAGGCATGGGAGGACTGAATCTGACGGATGTCAGAAGGGAGAAAATTCCATTGCTTTGGAGCACAGTAAAAGAAACGGCGGAGGCCAAAGGTTTTTGTTTTAACATGGGGAATATGTACTACCCGTGTGTTTGCAGAAGAACAAAGCTTCCTGGATGGGGTGCACAGTCAGAGAAGTAGTGACGGATAGTTAATAGTCTATTCTGGATTGGACCGGTAACCAACGAAGAGCTTCAAGAAGCGGTTACACATAATCACGTTTGCGTGCTTTCAGAACCAGTTTCGCTGCGGAATTGTGAACTTTTTGTATTCTGCTGAGAAGATCAGTTGGGCAGTCAGATAGAAGAGCATTACAATAGTCCAACTTGGAGAGGACAAAGGCAGAGACGAGAGTTGTGATTGCTTCACCAGTCGGGAACTGGCGGATAGAACTGATTCGTCTGATTTCCATGTAAGCATAAAGGCAGCCAGCTGAAATATTACGTGGTTGGTGCCACATGAAAATGGTTTCATTTGTTTCCATAAGGAGAGCATGTCTTGTCATTAACTAGACACAATATGCTCGTCTTCGAAGCAGCTATATTTCTTTTTGTATTCCTGTATTACTGAATATATCGTGAAATTGCTTCAAAATACGTGTTCGAGTATATACCGGTATATCGCCCAGTTGAATTATGCCCTCTCGTGACATGATTTATTTCCATTCACATGATACGTATCTTCATTATAGTCTAAGTAACACGTTAACACTCCTTGCTGTTTGTAAAGTGTAATGAAGTTTTGAAAGCGCAGCACTGATGATGTCAGAAGGCAAGAATCACCACCACGACATCGCCTGGCGGGGCTGTGTCAAGACACATTTACACCAACACTACAGAAAGCATCCATCGTCCAGAAATGGAGATACGTCCTCCCAAAACAGAGGGTGACTGCCCGTGTGGTGGGTGTAATAATAATAATAATCAAAGTAATTAAAGTAGGTCACGCACGCAATCTAGCTCCCACCATGTGGAACGCTTGTATCACCGGAGTCACTGTGCAGTTTGTCTTTGTGCAGTTTCATGTACAGGGTGCCGCCACCCCCCCCCCCCCCCCCCACACCCCCATCATTTTTTTTGTTTTGTTGTTTTGTTTTTTGTCTAAGGTATCAAATAAAGACTTGTACAAATGCAGGGATAGCGTCTCTTTTTCCAGTAATATTTCTGGTCAGTGGATAAGCTCTTTCGCGATGATTAAACCATGCTGCTTTCATTTTCTGGTCAGAGCTTTTTGTTGCCTGTTCCCAGGAATGTTATCGACCGTCCCTGAAAATCGATTATTTTTTGGCGAGAATATAAAAGAAAGAATATTATAGCAACTTCGCTTTTTGCGACCAGTTGGGGGGGGGGGGGGGGGGGGGGGGATTAAGGACGTAGACGAGACATGATGGGTAATTTAAAAGATGCTCAGACGTAGTTCTGTTCAAGATGGTATCTAGGCGCTCGGAAATGCCCACACATGCTCCATCCCGTCTTTCAGCAGGATCTGGGAGCGGGGACGGCTAAATAGAGTATCGGACTCGTGATCGAAAGGTCGCGGGTTCGAATCCCGGCAGGGACGGCGAGATAATTATCTTTCCCAAGGTCAGCTTTTTGTGCTGACTCTTATTTCGGTATCCGTACCACCAAAGTGTTACCACAGTAGCACGCAAAAGATCCCGGCCACTTTGCCAAAGGGGCAGGTGGCAGGTTACAGCTAAACACACATGCACCCTACGTATGTGGCTTTGCATGAAATGCCGTGGTTATATGGTATACACAGAACACGCCAAGACGGCAGCCTCAGAGGCACCTGCCATGTAGCAACCCAACAGCGCTGTAAGTACACCACTTGGGTGGACATTCAAAACGCGCCACTTAAAGAACGGTCACTCATTTAGAATCTCGTGCGAAAAGAGCGCAGTGAGTCTGCTCGAGAGGGGAAAATAGCGCAATATAAAAGCGATCGACAAGATCCCCAACGTTGCCCTTCAAACTGGTCGTCTGACTGACGATAGCCCTCTCTCGTCCTTTCAAGGGAGATTATCGAGCGCTTCCTCTTCCCGTGCCTCCCTCCTCCATGTGGCCGATAGAGTGATGTCATTGGCTTTTTCCCGCTGGTAGTATTTCAAACTCCTCAGCATTTCAGATCTTCCCAGACGCAAGTCCTAGGCGCAAGCTACTTGTGATGGCTGCTTTGCCCACCAGTCTGTCCGCTCGGTCATTTCCCTTCACCCCGGCATGTCCAGGGCAGTACATCCATCGGAGTGTTCGAAGGTGGATGTCGACCATATGGCACATTCTGGGCATAATCTGGGCTTCCCGTTGGAACGTTTCACTTTTTGTAGCAGGCTGACTAAATCTGTGACGATGATAGCATGTGTCACTTCTTGAGGCAACCCAGCGGAGGCATGTGTGACTGCAGTTCCACGTCCATTGTCAAGCTGGAGATTCCGACCGTAGGCTGCACCATCTTCGTGGATGTTTAGTTTGGGTTTGGTTAAAGTAAATAGCAGTAAAAAAAAAACTAAAAAAAAACTTCAATTTACGTAACGCCAAGTCAATGGCAACTGTCGTGTCGGGTGGAATCCAATTACATGTCTTATTCATCGTTAACAACACGTGTCAATGCAGAGGTTTGACGAGAATTGAGAATAATTCAGAAGTTTAATGAGCTGAATGAGCGGGAACATGAAAAACAAAACAAAAAACAAACAACAACAAAACGCAGAAGTTTTATCACTGAGTGCTTTTATATAACGCTATTCTCTGCTCTCGAACAGACTCACTACGCTCCTGTCGCTTGTGGTTCTTAATGACTGACTGTAGTTCTTTATGGTGCGTGTTTTTGTTTTGTTGTTTGTTTGTTTGTTGTTGTCGTTGTTGTTGTTTGTTTTTTGTTTGTTTTTGTTTGTTGTTCTGTGTTATTTTTATTATCCACCAAATTAGCGACAGCACCATTTGGTTTTTACATGGCTGGTGCCACATGAAACGTACTGCCGATTCGGCGCATGTTCTGTGTGTACACCATACAGCCATGCGCTAGTTTACAGTGTCGCTTTATTCGAAGCCACATGTGTAGGATGCATGTGTGTTTAGCTGTAACCTGCCATCTGTACTTTCGGCAGAGTGACCGGGATCTTTTACGTGCTACTACGGTGTAACGAGGGTGGAGCGGACACCGAAATAAGAGGCAACGCAAAATGTTTACCCTGGAGGAGAAAATTATCCCGATGCTCCTGCCTCGTTACATCATTATGCATTGGCCTCGTTACCTCACCATCTATTGACCTCGTTACCTGACCATGCATATCACTATACATTAGCCACGTTACATCATTATGCATTGGCCTCGTTACCTTGCCATCTATTGGTCCCGTTACCTGACCATGCATATCACTATACATTAGCCTCGTTACATCACTAAGCATTGGCCTCGTTACGTCGCTATCTATTGGCCTCGTTACCTGACCATGCATATCACTATACATTAGCCTCGTTACATCATTTAGCATTGGCTTCATTACATCGCCATCTATTGGCTTCGTTACCTGACCATGCAAAACACCATACATTAGCCTCGTTTCATCACTAAGCATTGGGCTCGTTACATCGTCATCTATTGGCCTCGTTACCTGACCATGCAAAACACCATACATTAGCCTCGTTTCATCACTAAGCATTGGGCTCGTTACATCGTCATCTATTGGCCTCGTTACCTGACCATGCAAAACACCATACATTAGCCTCGTTTCATCACTAAGCATTGGGCTCGTTACATCGTCATCTATTGGCCTCGTTACCTGACCATACATATCACTATACATTAGCCTCGTTACATCACTAAGCATTGGGCTCGTTACATCGTCATCTATTGGCCTCGTTACCTGACCATACATATCACTATACATTAGCCTCGTTACATCACTAAGCATTGGCCTCGTTACATCGCCATCTATTGGCGTCGATGCATCGCCAGGCACTGGCCTCGTTACATCACCATCCATTGACACCGTTACTTCACCATGCATCTCACTATGCACTGGCCTCGTTACGTCGCCATCTAATGGCCACGCCCATATCACCATACATTAGCCTCGTTACATTATTATGGACTGGCCTCATTACATCACCATGCATTGGCCTCCGACAATCACCATGCATTGGCCGTGTCAGATCACCGTCCTTTCAACTCAATTTGGCCTCGCTTACATCACCATGCTTTGGCCTCTTTACGTCATCAGCGATTGCTCTCACCCACATCATCATGCATTGGCCTCGTTACATTAGCATCCATTTGCCAAGTTACATCATCGTCCACTGACCTCATCCACATCACCATGCATTGTCCTCGTTACATCACCATCCATTGGCATCATACATTGGCCTCGCCGACATCACCATGCTTTGACCTTACACCACCGAGACCTGGCCTCATTACATCATTTTTCATTGGCAGCGCTATAATCACCGTTTTTTGACCTCGTTACATCACCATACATACATCATCGTCCACTGACCTCATCCACATCACCATGCATTGACCTCGTTACATCACCATGCATTGGCCGCGCTACAATCACCATCTGTTGCCCTCGTTACATTAGCGTGTATTGGCTTTGTTACAATCAACATGTACTGGCCTCATTACATCACATGCATTGGCCTCACCCACGTAACCGTCCATGTGCCGTATTACATAACCATGCAGAGACATCATGCATTGGCCTCGTTACATCACTATGCATTGGCCTCACCAACATCATCATCCATCGGCCCCTTTACATTACCATGGAATGGCCTCGTTACATCACAATGAACTGGCTCCGTTACAAGACCACGATTTGGCCTCGCCCACATCATTTGCACTGGTCTAGCTAAATCATCATGCATTGACTTCACTACATCACCTGCATTCCTTTTAGTGCCTCCCTACCTCACCACGAATTGGCCTATTTTCATCACCATACATTGGCCGCGCTACATCATCATGCACTGGCCTCGTTGCATCACCATACGTAAGCCTTCTTACATCACCATACATTGACCTTGTTACATTATCATACAGTAGCCTCCTTACGAAACTATGCATTGCCTTCGGCGACATTATCCTCATTATATCACCTGCATTTTTTTCAATTGCTTCGCCCACATCATGCACTGTCGTTACCTGTTCAACATGCATTTCCTCGCCAGGTCCACCCCCCCCCCCCCCCCCCCCCCCCCCATCGGCCACTCGAGCTGGAGCGTGTCTAGAGAGTATTATGGACACACAGTCAAATCGCCAAAGACACTCATGCTGACAACATTCCCGCAAATCTCTTGGCCCAATTACCTCCAGTAAAAACAACAACACAAAGAAATGAATAGCCAAAACGTGTTGCCCTTTAGTCAGGTTGGGTACACAGCAGCTGCGTTCAACTGCCCCCTGGCCCACTCTGACCGTTAGAAGGGCGAAAGAATGAAGCGCAGGAGTCCTCCAGTCGCCAATGCATTTTCTATTAACCAGTTAAGCGTGCGCAAGAACTCAAGGGCTCTGTCTGGTGCAGGAATCAATCAAGATGCATTTAGTTAATGGAGCTGTGGCGACCTTCTCACAAAGCGTAACTGCTGGTTCCATAAAAGCGGAATGAACTGGGGGCGCATGCAAAGGTGAAAGGAGATATTCATGCCCTGCTTTGCTACGACGGCTGCTAGAGAGGGATATATTATAATGCTTCTTCGCACTATTTTTTCATTTATCACCGTTTAACTGTTGTTTAACTGTTGTTTTGTCACTTTGAAGAAGGGGCTTGCCCCCGAAATTTGGACATGTTGTGTATTGTCACATTAAATTAGCGTTCTTTTTAACCGTTTACGTGTTTGGATCATCTTTGCAGCAGCTACACACTGCCATCATGCGCGAGCAGTTCACTTACTCACAGAGGGAATGTGAGCGTGCATGGCTAAGTGTGGATACTCAGATGCATTCGCGCTGATTTGTTTTCTTCACCGTACTCTGGCACTGACTTGGCTCTTCCCACCGCTTCTTCACCGTACTCTGGCACTGACTTGGCTCTTCCCACCGCTTCTTCACCGTACTCTGGCACTGACTTGGCTCTTCCCACCGCTTCTTCATCGTACTCCAGCACTGACCATGGCACATAATTTGATTCTTTCCCCACCCCTGTGGGTTGCCAGGTTTACTATAGAATTCATTCTTTTCCTTGTCCTGTGAGTTGCCTCCGCTTATTTATTTTTAAATGACTGCTAGGGTTTTGATTCTTCAGCACACACCAGCACTAATATACTTTAACACACACCAGCATCAATATACTTTATCAAACACCAGCACCAATATACTTTAATACACACCAGCACCAATATAATTTGACACGCACCGGACTCACCAGTACCAATATACTTTAACACACGCCAGATACACCAGCACCAATATACTTTAACACACAACAGACACCAATATACTTTAATACACACCAGCACCAATATGGTTCAACGCACACCAGCACCAACATACCTCAACACACACCAGGCTCCAATATATTTTAACACATCAGCACCAATATACTTTAACACATCAGCACCAATATACTTTAACACATCAGCACCAATATACTTTAACACAGGCCAGACACACCAACACCAATATACTTTAACATACACCAGCACCCTTATACTTTAACACACACCAGCACCAATATGCTTCAACACACACCAGACACCAATATACTTCAACACACACCAGCACCAATATACTTTAATACACACCAGCACCAATATACTTTAACACACATTAGACACCGATATACTTTAACACACGCCAGACACACCAACACCATTATACTTTAACACACACCAAACACCAATATACTTCAACACATACCAGACACCAGTATACTTCAACACCAGCATCAATATACTTTAACATACACCAGCACTAATATACTTCAACACATGCCAGCACCAATATACTTCAACACAAACCAGCACCAATATACTTCAACACACACTATTTTACTCTAAAATTTATAATTTTCCTCTTTGTTTTCCCCCCGCTTACACTGTCTACAGACAGGCCATTACTAGTTTGTTTTGTTTGTTCTTTTTTGCTGTTTTTATTATCACTGTTTGTTTGTTTGTTTTGTTTTGCTACTGTTGTTTTGTTTATTAGTTTGTTTTATTTGTTTGTGTGTTTGTTTTGTTTTTCGTTTTGTTTTTGTTGTATTTTTGTTGAAGGTTTTCGTTATTTTTTCTCAATATTGTTGTTGTTGGGCTTCTTCTTCTTCTTCTTCTTCTTCTTCTTCTTCTTCTTCTTCTTTTGCATTAGGGTAAGGGTTAGGGTTAACACCAAGGAATACAATTAGATTGATGTTTTTGATTTTTCCGATGTTTTTAATACCATTCAGTCTCATCGTATAGTCCAAAATCTTTTTTAAATAATGTCCAGAATGAGAATTGATTTTTACTTTATTACATTAATTAAGCTAATCAAGTGTAATAATAATAGTAAATACAATTTCAGGCTAATTACTATACATATCTACTAAATTACCACTTGTTTATAAACCAAAACCCGCAGTGTTAACAGACAAGTGAAATTCTCGTGCAAAGCAGTCCACGAGAAGCACGATTTTGCAAGCTCTGTTGAAAGGCCGGACAGTCTTCTGAATAAAAACAAAAAATTGTGTGCCTGTGTTTGGTATCCAGCCATTCAGAGGCGATTATAAATACTGAAGGAAGCCAACTGACACGAGTTTGGCACGAGTTGCCGTTATGGCAAGGTTTAACTGTTGTCATGTGTGCCATTGTAGAACGGTGCAACAGTTTACCCTCTTGCTCTGTTGTTAACGTGGTTGCAGGTGGAGTATGATGTAGGTTTGGTGAAATCAGTGTTAGTTGGGTTTTACGTGGGTTTCCTGCTTCTCGTGAAGTCGGTGTGCTCGGAATGCAGTCCAGCTGTATAATTGTTGTTCGACTGGAGTGAACTACACACGTAAGACTGGTGAGTATGGTAGAAGATAAAATGTCTTCAGACAGCGTTTTGGGTGCACGCTCCGGTGTGGTTTTTGAATGAGGTCAATCCCGACCATGCGTTTGGAACGTCGGAGGCGAGGCTGACTCTTCTGTTCGCCGGTTAGATTCCTGACAGCAGGCATTGTTGAATCGGTTTTTGCTTTGATCCGTGCGGAGATAAAATTGATTTTTTATTTTATTTTATTTTATTGATATTTTTTTTATTTTTTTTTGTAGTTGATCGAGTACAGGAGTTCAGACTTTCGTTTTGCTGTGTTTATCATTGAGATAAGTGTACTTGTTTATTGCAGTAGCGCGATCTGATTTTATTTACAAGTAAGATTTAAATGACTGTGACAATTATGGTTTGAAATAATGTGTTGTGTTTGTATAATTGTTGCAGTGTATGCAAAGAATGGTCATGACAGTTTTAGCGTTTTGATGCTAAAGTTTATTTGTGTTTTCTTCTTTCTTTTTCTGGAAACATATTTGAGGAGAGATGAAAGTGTAATGGTTGTGAGTCTTGCTCACTGGGTATTTTTTCTGACTTCTTTATTCGTCAGGCGATACGTATCTACAGTTCATCGTTTGTTCGTCTCGGCTGTGACTTCGACATCGCTACGTTTTAGAGGGAGTGACCGTCTTCTTTGGGGGATGCCGAATGAGTTGGAGAGGAGGAGGAGGGACGAGTGGGCGGTGTCTATAAGGACCTGGCACAGCGGTGTGAAATTATGGTACTGCTTTATCCACTTTCTCTGTCCCTTGCAACGTGTCTAATGATGAACGTGACTGTCGGAGCAGAACCAGCCAGCAGCAAACTCGCAGCGAAATGTGTAACGTAAATGCGTGTTTGAATGCGTGTGGAGTTGTGTTGATAATTTGTAGATCAAAATGTTTTGGTGGTGCTGATGGGTGTAACTATGTTCGTTGATGTATACATGTTAGTGTTGTTGTTTGCTTACGTTTGTATGCTTACCGCTTTCGAGACACTTTCCTTGTTGTAAAACCTGGTGAATGAAGAATGTGAATTTGAATCAATGTAAAATGATCCTTGCTTTGTTATTGTTGAAATCACGGCGGTTCATAATGGTCAGTATTATGGTGGCTGATGTTGATCGTGCCAGCAACGAGAGACAGTTCACGCGAACGTTACAGAGTTGAAGACTCGATGGACACGTGGACAGAATTGAGAATCCAGCCGAGACAGAAGGGCCTCATCGGGCTGCCAGAACAGCTTTACTGTCTTTCTAATGGGTCCACGAAATGGGGGTATTTAGTCGACATGTGAGTAGTGTTCGCTGCGCCTGTATACTGCACATTTGAGACCTCTCACAGTTTTTGAGTGTTTTCTGCTGGATTACATAGTGTGCATTGTCAAGATTGTTCCAGAATGTTTGCCTAAGTTCTGTGATTCCAGTGGAGTATTTTATGTGTTGATCAGACAGGAACTTTCATAAGTATTTTAGGCTGAAAGTCTTCCACATTTTTCAAACTGTACTCTACAACTAGAATTCTGCATCCATGAGATCTATTCACGAACTTGCACTGTTTTGGGCTGCCACTGGCCTGGCCAGTTTGATTGACTCTGTGACCTCTACCTCACCTGCTTTTGTGAGCTGTTTCCTACCTTCCCCACTGCCCCCTTCCTCACTGACATCATCAACCCAATTCTCTGTGGAAACTCAGGTGTATGAGACTGTGATCAAAAAATGAATACACTTGGACTACAGTCGGTATGAACAGGTTGCCTGCTCAAGCAAGCAGTCCCAGTCTAGCACTGCACCACAGGACTGTCTCCCTTGGCATCCTTAGTGGGCGGCACACGCAGAGAGGTGCCCGTGCAGGACGACTCCATCGCCTCTGGCACTCCCAGCCTCTCCACACAGCGCCTCCGTCTGCCCTGACTTCCACCACTGCTACTGCCTCCCCCACGCTCTCCAGAATGGCACTACCAGTGTCTCTGTTCCATCAGAGAGATCAGACACCTGTACACCCGTCCTCCCCACCACCACTCCCTTTCCCCATCCCTACCACCACCCCCTCCACCACCACTCCCTCCCCTATCCCCACCATCATTCCCTCCCCCTTCTCCACCACTACCCCCTCCTCCAATTCTACTACTACCCCATCCCTTCTCTCTACCACCACCCCCTCCCCCCTCCCAGCCAAAGATCATGTCCCACCATCAGCCCAAAACTGCTGGCACCAGCATTCCTGTCCTCATCACCAGGCTATCGGGGCCTGTTGATTCCAGCCTGGCTGGGTCAGGAGGGACACCTACCATCGCATCAGTCGGTGGAGAGAAATGGGGCGACATAGGAGGCAGGAACACCTCCAACCTAAGCTCAGCCGCCAGCCTCACCTCCAGGAGCTGTCTCAGCGCTTCAAGGTTCACTACCTGAACGCCCAGTCCTGCAGAAACAAGACCACTGAACTGTCGGACCTTGTTGATGAGAGCAACGCTGATCTCGTCTTCCTCACTGAGACTTAGCTTAAGGCTGTGGGTGACGAGGTCAAACTGCAAGAGTTGATTCCCCCTGGGTTTGTGATTCACTCCTGTCCACGCAAAGACCGCCCAGCAGGAGGAATAGCAGTTTTGTACCGTGACACTCTTCACAACTGTGTCACCATTTCAAGCAAGGAGCTCAGTGCTGAGTCATTTCATTTGAATCTTGTGAGACCCAGGTGAACTACATTGATCAGTCTCTTATTGTCTTGCGCCTCTATAAACCCCCACCCAGCAAAACGAATCAGTTGAAAACCACCCAGTTCATGTCGAATATTCTGAACTGCTGGAAGATCTTGCCACCAGGTGTCTGAAACTGGTCGTGCTTGGCGATATCAACCTTCATTTTGACTCCAACTCTGACCCCAACGTGAAATCACTGAAGTCACTCTTTCCAACCCTTCACCTCGCCCAACACATCAGCGTTCCAACCCATCGCAGAGGGCACGCACTGGACTGGTTGATTGCAAGTGAGGACATCAGCATCCGGGACATAGAAGCGGTTGATAAGCTACTCTCAGACCATTTTGTCATGTCATTTAGTTTCAACCTTAGGAAACCAGCCCATGCGACCCGCGATGTTTCTTCGCGTGACATTAGAAGGATCAATTTAAATGCTTTCAAGTTGGTGCCCTTCAACTTGACAGCTCTGACCTCCTTCACAGCTACAACTCTGGTCTGCGAGAGGTCTTTGACAAACACGCCCCTCTTGGACATCGTCGCATCACCGACCGTCCTTCCGCACCCTGGCTTACAGTGCAGATCAAGGAGACGAAGCAGCAACGAAGATGTGCTGAACGGCGCTGGAGAAAGTCAGGACCTACTGTGCACAGACAAATCTTTATCCACCACCGCGAGAAGATGATGAAACTCTTCCTGCAAGCAAAGAAGAACTACGTGTGCAACAAGATCGAGAGCAGTTCTTCCTGCAAAGATCTCTTCCACATCACAGATCAGTTGTCGGGCAAGAAGGACAGCACCCTCCCAAGCTCCATCCCCACTATTGATCTCCCAGATACGTTTGGAGATTTCTTCTCGACTAAGATCCAGAGATTGAGGGATGAGCTTGATGCTACGTCTAGACAGCCTGACTTCTCGGTCTTCTGTGGTCCCACTCTTGAAACCTTCTCCCTTGTGACAGAGCAGCAAGTGAAGAACACCATCCTTAAAGCTCCAAAGAAATCATTCATGCTTGACCCCGTCCCAACATACCTAGTGCATGAGTGTCTTGATGATCTGATCCCCACCAGTACTGACATCATCAGTTAGTTTCCCCCCTGGCCCCCCCCCCCCCCCCCCCTTCAAGCAAGCTATTGTACTTCCCTTTCTTAAAAAAACTAACTTAAACATTGAATGTGCTTAAGAACTATCGCTCTGTTTCCAACCTACACTTCTTTTCAAAGATTCTTGAAAAAGCTGTCCTTCAACAGCTGTCTGACCATCTGAACGCCACAGACACACTTGAGCCGTTTCAGTCAGCATACAGAGCAGACCACAGCACTGAAACCTTGTTGAGAGTCACAAATGACCTGCTCATGGCCTGTGATCAAGGATCTGTTTCCATTCTGTCGCTCCTGGACCTGTCAGCAGCGTTTGATACGCTTGATCACAATATACTGCAAAAGAGACTTTGGCATATCTGGTGTAGTACTGCGATGGCTTGAGTCATACTTGACTGAACGTAACCAGACAGTGTTGGCTGGAGGCAGGGCATCCCAGCCTACAATGTTGAAATATGGTGTACCTCAAGGTTCTGTGTTGGGTCCAGTACTGTTCACCATGTACATTACGCCATTGGGCCATGTCATTAGGCACTACAACACATTGTACCACTTATTTGCAGATGACATGCAGCTGCACAAATCTTCCAGCCCTGAGCACTTTGCTAAACTGCTGCTGGACATCCAGTCTTGCGCAGAATCTGTGAGAGACTGGATGGCTTGCAACAGGCTGAGAATGAATGACGACAAGACGGAGATCATGCCTGTTGGAACCAACGCAAAGCTGAAATCTGTCCCAAAAACCTCTTCTCTGACTCTGTCTGATTCCACTATACCATTCTCTTACAAGGTTAGAAACCTAGTGGTCTATCTTGACAGCAATCTTTCCATGGATTGTGACAGAACAGCAAGTGAAGAACACCATCCTTAAAGCTCCAAAGAAATCATGCATGCTTGACCCCGTCCCAACATACCTAGTGCATGAGTGTCTTGATGATCTGATCCCTAACCTTCTCTGCAGATCTGTCTTTCTAGAATTACGCAGAATAGAACATCTTAGGCGCCACCTATCTGTTGATGCGACGAAGAAGCTGGTTTCATCTTCCGTTCTGTCAAGGTTGGACGACTGAACTCTTTACTGGCAGGTCTCCCGGAAAACAGGCTGGATCGCTTGCAGAGAATACAAAACAATGCAGCTCATCTTGCCCTTGGCAGACGAGGGCGAGACCATGCAAAGCCTTTGCTCAAATCTCAAGATTTCCACTCTGTGCTATCGTAGCAGAGATTCATCTGCTCCTGCTTACTTATCTGATCTTCTCTCTGTCTATCAGCCTTCCCGCTCTCTGCAGTCTGCAGGCGCTGGTCTCATGACTGTTCCACGCATCAAACTCAACAAGTATGGAAAGCGTGCTTTCTCATACATAGGACCTATGACCTGGAATTCCCTCCACAAACTTCTGCGTGTTGCTTCAAGTCTTCCCTCCTTCAAATCCAAACGTCCTTCTTCAAAAATCATCTGTACTGACGACTTTCACAGTCAGACCCACCAGGGTGTTGAGCAAAGCTGACAGTTTCCTGTATATCTGTATATCCTGTGTAGCGCGTGCGCACGAATGATTGTTTTAACTTGCTGTTTTATTTTTACTGTCTTACTTAGGTATCTGAAAAACGTGCAGTCTTGGATGCTATTAGTTAATGGGGTTGCTTTTTCTTTTTACTGTTTTTGTTGATGATCTTAATAATGTTGGCCAGCTTATTACCATGTTATTTTGTTTAAGTGACATATAAAAATAAAAATAAATAAGTTTTCTTATTTAATTTTTTTAGTTATTGTCTTACTGTTGAACTGCTAGTGTATTTTAATCAAAATTAATTAAGTTAGTCCGTGTATGCTGTTTTATGGATTGTCAGTTGTTCCTTTACTATTGTATTCCCTATTTGTTTACTGGTTTGTAAAATGCTCTCTCTCTCTCTCTCTCTCTCTCTCTCTCTCTCTCTCTCTCTCTCTCTCTCTCTCTCTCTTAATGTAATTATTACAGTAATACGATTTTTATTTAAAACAAAGTTTTAAAATCAGTTGGTCATAATTTTTGTCATATCAGATGCAACTGTATTAACTAGATACCATTTTTTGTTTTGTTTTAATTTATGTATTTCTTAGCTCTGTGTTGAGCCTGTTATGTAAAGCTGTACTGTGCTTGGAGCTCGTTTTTGCAGAACTGGGACAGGCGCATTATAAATAAAAAATAAAATTATGTCGTGTGTTAATTTATCTAGCGGAACGTCAGTTCGGTAACATATGTAAGGCTGGTGTGGTGTTTTGCACCCGGTGTGTGAAAGACCGTAACTTCTGCAGGGTAAGGTGTTAGATATCCGTGCAGTTGTGTGCAGGGTAAGGTGTTAGATATCCGTGCAGTTGTGTGCAGGACAAGGTGTTAGATATCCGTGCAGTTGTGTGCAGGATAAGGTGTTGGATATCCGTGCAGTTGTGTGCAGGATAAGGTGTTAGATATCGGTGCAGTTGTGTGCAGGATAAGGTGTTGGATATCCGTGCAGTTGTGTGCAGGATAAGGTGTTAGATATCCGTGCAGTTGTGTGCAGGATAAGGTGTTAGTTATCCGTGCAGTTGTGTGCAGGATAAGGTGTTAGATATCCGTGCAGTTGTGTGCAGAGTAAGGTGTTAGATATCCGTACAGTTGTGTGCAGGATAACGTGTTAGATATCCGCGCAATTGTGTGCAGGGTAAGGTGTTAGATATCCGTGCAGTTGTGTGCAGGATATGGTGTTAGATATCCGTGTAGTTGTGTGCAGGGGTAGGTGTTAGATATCCATGCAGTTGTGTGCAGCAGTTCTGCTACTATTTTGAGGAGCTATGTCCGGTGCTTGGACATGTTGTCATGCCAACATTCTTCCAAAGCACCGGACATAGCTTACCCCCCAAAGGATAAGTGGATTAGCTCTCCATCTCATTTTTCATCGTTTTTGCTCCGTATAATTGACTAAGTGTCGTTTTGTAGCTTGATAAAGGAGATTACCCCGAAAATGGGCATGCTGTGTTTTGTCCTACTAAGTAGCGTTATTTTGAACCTTTTATGTGTTTGGATACTGTTTGAGGAAACTACGTGCTTTTGGCGTTAGCGCTTCTTTGTTGGTCATCATTTACAATACGGTACTGTGCTGTACTCTTACCTTTGGTATGGTCTACTGAAGAGGGAATATTAATTTTAAAACACGGAAGGAAAACATTAGGTAAAATAATCGCCAACAAAACGATGGGCCACCTTGTGGTATTGGTAGTCAGAGCATTCAGGAGACGCATGACAACCATTTTAACCGATTCCACACATCCTCTCCCAATCGCGAGAACTAATCGTTTTAAATTTTCGTTTGTGCCGTCAGCAGTTTCCGTGTTTTAATGGATGTTTTGGGCGTATGTAGGATAAATCGATTGTTTGTGTGTGAGCGCATGTGTGTCTGTAATATATCTTGGCGTTTTTCTCTGCCTGTGAATATCTGTTTGTGTGAGGGTTAGGGTTTTATACATATACGTGTGTGTGTGTGTGTGTGTGTGTGTGTGTGTGTGTGTGTGTGTGATTCTTAGCGACGATTGTCGTCTTTCTAATAACTGCTCAAAATGGTGCTGTAGCGTAGATCGGCATGGGTGAGTGAGTATCGGCATGGGTGAGTATCGGCATGGGTGAGTGAGTATCGGCATGGGTGAGTGAGTGTTGTGGCGATGCCATGATACCGACATACTGACTGATACTAATTTTACACATTTCGACTACAGTTCTACGTTGTTGGTGTTTGCTTGTTATTGCTTTTGTGTCCGGGTTGACACTGTAATTTACAGTAAAGTGATAGATACAGTATTCTGTAATATATATTATTCTGCAGCAAATCACACAGTCCGAAGTTGTCTAAGTTCTGGTCATATAAATACTAGGGTAAAAGGAATTCAGCCAATCACACAGTCCAAAGTTGTCTAAGTTCTGGTCATATAAATACTAGGGTAAAAGGAATTCAGCCAATCACATAGTCCAAAGTAGTCTAAGTTCTGGTCATATAAATACTGGGGTAAAAGATTAAATTAAAAAGGAAAACAGAACCCCTGGCGTAGACACGTATGGCCTCTTGTGAATGAATAATGCATAACTCTTGGACATGAGTGCACATTTGTTCTGCACACACACACATACACACACACACACACACGCACGCACGCACGCACGCACGCACGCACACACATACACGTACACACACACACACACACACACACACACACACACACACACACACACACACGACACAACACACACACACACACACACACACACACACACACACACACACACACACACACACACACACACATCATTGAAAAAATCATGGCTGTGCAAAGCTTTTGAGCAGAATAATCGCGTCGGTTTCATGTGGAACGCGAGCGCTTACAAACGACTCTGTCGACATTAAACGACACAAACTCGTCGTTAGAAGAGAGTTTGCGTCAAGTCCCAGATTAGAAACAGTGTGAAATAAATAATCTGTAATCGTGGCATTCAAGGCAGAATGTGATGATTAAAATAAGAAAATCTCTTTCGGCGAATAAGCTACGCTCAAAAAAAGAAGTAAAAACAAAAGAAGAAGAAAAAGAAGCGGCTTTAGAAAAAGCACGATTTACATTCTAAGCCCATTACAGTTCAGTTTCATTACAGCCGGTAGTGATGGACAATCTTTGAAAAGAATCGATTGATTCAGTGGGACGGGTCGAATGCCTCTGATGAAGTCTATAACGAAAATATGCGCAAACATTCACCCCCTCCCCAGCACACACACACACACACACACACACACACACACACACACACACACACACACACACACACACACACACACACACACACACACACACACACGCACGCACACACACAGGGTTTTACCATGAAAGACCAAATTCTCTGTCTCTCTCTGTCTCTGTCTCTCTCTTCCCCCCCCCCACCCCCCCCCCCACACTCTCTCTCTCACACACACACACACACAGGGTTTTACCATGAAAGACAAATGTCTCTCTCTCTCTCTCTCTCTCTCTCTCTCTCTCTCTCTCTCTCTCTGTCAAACACACACACACCACACACACACACACACACACACACACACACACACACACACACGGGGTTTTACCATGAAAGACAAAATTCTCTCTCTCTCTCTCTCTCTCTCTCTCTCTCTCTCTCTCTCTCTCTCTCTCTCTCTCACACACACACACACACACACACACACACACACACACACCCCACACACACACGCACGCACGCACGCACCACGCACACACACCACACACACACACACACACACGGTCACCACTGAAAGACAAATTCCTCTCTCTCGTCTGTCTGTCTCTCCCCCCCCCCCCCTCTCTCTCCCACACACACACACACACACAGATTTTACCAGAAGACGAAGTCTCTCTCTCTCTCTCTCTCTCTCTCTCTCTCCTCTCTCTCTCTCTCTCTCTCTCTCTCTCTCCAACACACACCACACACACACACACACACACACACACACACACACGGGTTTTCCATGAAAGACAAAATTCTCTCTCTCTCTCTCTCCTCTCTCTCTCTCTCTCTCTCTCTCTCTCTCTCTCTTCTCTCACACACACACACACACATACACACACTGGGTTTTACCATGAAAACACAATTCTCTCTCTCTCTCTCTCTCTCTCTCTCTCTCTCTCTCTCTCTCTCTCTCTCTCTCTCTACACACACACACACACACACACACACACACACACACAACACACGCACGCACGCGCACGCACGCACAGGCACACACCACACACACACACACACACACACACACACACACACACACACACACACACTGGGTTTTACCATGAAAGACAAAATTCTCTCTCTCTCTCTCTCTCTCTCTCTCTCTCTCTCTCTCTCTCTCTCTCTCTCTCTCTCCACACACACACACACACACACACACACACACACGCACGCACGCACGCCCACACCTCCTAGAACAAAAGTCCTATCGTAACTGTGGCCAGTCTAGCTTGACAGAAGAAGAAAGCCTTCCCTTCCAAAGGATCAGCTCTCTCCCTTGTGTGATGGCAGAACAAACCGGTCGACAAGCACTCGTCTCTTCCTCAGTGCCATACCCCACGCTTCACGTTCGCCTTATTGATTGGCCACCGGAAAGAGCGGGTTCGGGGGGTGCTCGGGGGACCGCTAGCTGGCGTAGAGAGGGGTGTCTGACGGCCTGTGATTGATTTAACATCAACTCCGTATCGAACAGCTATCACTACGCTTAGTAACGGCTGCTATAGGCCGTTGTGGTCGGCTGTTAGCTGTGAAAGGTCAGGCCCTGGCTGATGCTGTGAACTGGCAATATCAGAAGTATTTACCGCAGCAGTTGGGCTTTGGTCCCGTCTTCGCTATTCCAAGACAAATCGAACGCAAAATGATATCGACAACTACAGGCTTCGAGTTACGCACACTATGCAAGCCAAAGAAGCTCGCACAAACAAGACACAAAGGAGTTCGCACAAGCAAGACACAAAGGAGCTCGCACAAACAAGAGACAAAGGAGCTCGCACAAGCAAGAGACAAAGGAGCTCGCACAAGCAAGACACATGAGCTCGTACAAGCAAGAGACAAAGGAGTTCGCACAAGCAAGAGACAAAGGAGCTCGCACAAGCAAGAGACAAAGGAGCTCGCACAAGCAAGACACACAGGAACTCGCGCAAGCAAGTCATAAAGAAGCTCGCACATGCAAGACACAAAGGAGCTCGCACAAGTGACAAAGGAGCTCGCACAAGCAAGAGACACAAGATTTTGCACAAGAGACAAAGAGCTCGCACAAGCAAGAGACACAAGAGTTCCAACTCGAACTCGAAAACTTTAATACTCAAGGATAGTAACATTAGGTCCATTTGGACCTATCTAACAACCAGTCCTTGCTATACTACAAACTCAAATAAACACAACAATACCACAAACATATATTATAAGCACGATTAAGCAATTGATTAATGCAGTTTCACAGTTCCTACAAATGTGCAGAAACAGCCAAATTAAATTTATTTCATGGGCATACATGTATACAACACTCAAATTTTTAGGCAAGCGTGCGAATCAAATAAATCCGTCCAAATTTGACGAAAGGTTATTCTCAGACATATATTTGTGCAGATTACGTTTCAAACAAGGAAGAGAAACAGGATTTTATAATTTGAGGCAGGGAGTTACAGAGGGACACTCCAGCAAAAGGATATGCTAGTTTTAAATAAGTCAAACCTTGGCCTTGGCACGCAGAGGTTATTCCTGAAGTTGGTGTAGTCGGACTGGAGACTAATAAAGAGCTGTGCCAGGTAATTTGGGGAGTTATTATTAAGAACTTTATGCATAAATATTCCTTTATTGTAAGCCAGCTGTTGCGATAGGTTTAAAATTCCAAGTATGCTCATCTTTTGCTCAGTAGAAAAGAAAGGATCAGGAAGGATTAATTTGCCGCACTTCATTGTAGGGAGTTCAGTTTTTTTAAATGTACTTCGTCACAGCCATCCCACACTACTGACGCGTAATCGATGTGAGGTTTTATGTGAGCGTTGTACAAGAGTTTTCTGGTATCGATGTTCATAATATGTTGCAGTTGAAAAAGAAGAAACAGTTGTTATTTTTACATGCTTTTGCATATGTATTCGATCTGGGCTTGCCATCGGAATTTGGTGTTGACAATGAGACCTAGTAGGCGATGTTCAGTTAAATTTTCAATATTCTGACCAACCGGTGACAGTCTTAATGACACGTCTGAGAGCTGGTGCTTTTGTCGTGTAGTAATTATCATTGACTTTTCCCCCCGGGATTAATGAGCATGTGATTAACGTTGCACCTCACTGAAATACGATCAAAACAAAACTGTACCGTCTTTTTAATTTGCACGATGCTTTTTCCTGTTGTATGAAGTGTTGTGTCATCCGCGAGCATATGACATTCTGCAGAATTTGATGATATATGCAGAGGTAGATCATTAATACATATGCAGAAGAGTACAGGTCCCAAGACACCCTTGTGGTACACCATATTTAACAGTTCCCTCAGACGAGTAGGAGCCATGGATAAAGACACGTTGTATTCTATTCATAAGGTATGAACAGAAAAAAGGCAATGGTTCGAACTGTTTAAATAGACAGGGAGCTTTGAGAATAAGATTCTGTGATCAACAAGATCGAATGCTTTTTTTAAGTCCAAAAAGGTATTTCCGGATAGGTCTGATCTATTTAGTCTGTCAGCCGTGCAAGTGCAGTACTGCAAGAGTGGTTACGGCGGAAGCCTGACTGAAGTGGATGTAAAAGGTCTCGAAATCGCACACGCAAGCTCGAAAGGAACTCGCACAACCAAGAGAGAAAGGAGCTCACACAAGCAAGATTCAAAGGAACTCGCACAACCAAGAGAGAAAGGAGCTCACACAAGCAAGATTCAAAGGAACTCGCACAACCACGAGAGAAAGGAGCTCACACAAGCAAGATTCAAAGGAACTCGCACAAGCAAGAAACAAAGGAACTCACACAAGCAAGAGAGAAAGGAGCTTACACAAGCAAGAGAGAAAGGAGCTCACGCAAGCAAGAGAGAAAGGAGTTCACACATGCAAGAGAGAAAGGAGCTCACACAAGCAAGTGAGAAAGGAGCTCACGCAAGCAAGAGAGAAAGGAGCTCGCACAAGCAAGAGAGAAAGGAGCTCACGCAAGCAAGAGAGAAAGAAGCTCACACAAACGAAACGCAAAGGAGCTAGAACTCGAACTCGAAATCGAAAACTTTATTTTACAAGGATTGTAGTTTAAGTTCAGTCAAAAACAGGCATCATTTGTATACATATAAGCATGAATGAGTGAGTGAAATTTGATACATGAGAATTTCCACACAAAACATAGCGTGTTCACAGCGCCAGATGTACACATGCATACATCACTCAGTTATACATTATGAACATACAACCAGTAAATAAAGCAGTAGAACATCTGATCAATTCAACACCAGTATTAGGGAAAGAAAAAAAGAAAGAAAACAAAAAGAAGAACAAAAGCAGTCAATATTTATCTTGTAAAGAACAATAAGAGAGAGAGAGAGAGAGAGAGAGAGAGAGAGAGAGAGAGAGAGAGAGAGAGAGAGAGAGAGAGAGAGAGAGAGGGAGAGAAGAAAAGGGATGGGGGGGGAGGGGCACTCTCACAAGCAGTCGGAAGGACTGGGCGGAGTTCTATGGGTGTACAAAATGGGTCTCAAATGACCAGTCATTGCAATGGCAATCACTCGAAAACCTCAGTCTGGCTCTCTCTCCCTAGCAGTATTATGTCGCAATTCATCCTATGTAACTACTTCAAGGTATGCACGAAGTTTACGCATGAAGGAGCTGAGTGACTGACAAGATCTGACTGTCAGAGGTAGGTTGTTCCATAGATAAGCACCAGAGAAGGATATGCTTGTTTTGAATATGTCTATGCTTGGCCTAGGCAAACAAAGCTGATAGTTCCTAGAGTTGGAATAGCGTGAGGGGGGTGTACAAGGTAGATATGTACACTGGGGCCTCATTGTTAAGGTCCCTGCAAATGAATAAACCCTTGTTATATTCAAGTTGTTTTTGTAGGCTAATTATTCTCATCTCTTTTAATTTCTAGTCAGTAGTCAGAGTTGTATCTAAAAGATTAACTTTACAGTTCTTCTGTGCAGAGAATTTAATCTCTTTTTGAGGACATCACTACATCCGTCCCACACGACTGACGCATAATCAATGTGAGGTTTAATGTGGGCACTGAAGAAACGTTTCCTGGTGTCGATGTCTACGATGTACCTCAATTTCGACAGAAGGAAGACTCGTCTTGAAACTGTTTTACACACATTATTAGTATGCTAGTCACAGCGAAGTTTATTGTTATAGTTATACCTAAAAGACGGTGTTCTGACTCTTGATCAATTTTCGCCCCGTTTAGAGCGAGATCGAGCGGTAAGGGTGATAACTCGTGTTCCTGTGTCGCACAAACAAGAGACTAGGGAGCTTGCACGAGCAAGTTTGAAAGGAGCTCGCACAAGCACAAGACGCAAGACTTCGTACAAGCAATAGTAAAGAGGAGTTCACACAAGCAAGAGACACAGAACCTAGAACAAGCAAGAGACAAATGAGCTCGCACATCAGGAGACAAAGGAGCTCGCACAAGCAAGAGACAAAGGAGCTCGCACAAGCAAGATACAAAGGAGCTCACACAAGCAAGAGACGAAGGAGCTCGCCCAAGCAAGAGACAAAGGAGCTCGCACAAGCAAGAGACAAAGGAGCTCGCACAAGCAAGAGATCCGCAGATTCACTTCGTCTTCACGATCTCTTTCTGTCTGTAATTATTTGCTGATAACATTTACACATACCGTGCGCGTCAAAGGAGATTATACAAGCTAGAGGTCCATTCATTCACACACATACAGATTCACTTAAACTTCATTGTGTTCCCGCCCGATTCTTGCTATTAAAAGCCTGATTTGTGTAAAGCGAAAAGCGAATGTCAAGACTCACTAAAACAACAAATGCAATTGATAAACTCATAGTCCAGCTGGTTGCGCTTTAGATTTAAGAATCAGAAAGCAGATTACTAAGGTGTTACGATACATGGCCTACATCAGCATTTCAGTGAATGTGTGCTATGTAAAATAATGCATGTGTGTGAATCATTTACTGACAATACATAGCAACTAAGCATGCCTACTGTTTATCATTCGCTCAGTCGAATTCATAACATAATGGATTCATTTTATTGTGATAGAAAATGCTAGTCTTTAATAATGGTGACAAATGCATTTCTAATGCGCCGAATCCCCCTATGGTACATGTGTAAGGCTCAACGTGCTGCAACATACACAACAATACACGAACTAATTTGCTAATGAATTACGTAGCTCACTTTATCCCTCGGTCCCCCCCAACCCCACAAAATACACACACGCGCGCACGTGTGTGCACATACGCACAATCTCGCAACCTCCCGACTTTCGTCTCTTCCAGACTGCTGAAGTTGAGCTTTTTTCTCTCTTTTTTAATGACCACACTTACTTCAGACGGTGATTGAATATACAGAGTAAAGAGTATTGGGCCCTGAGGAACCCCGTAATAAAACTTCTTTTGTGAAGAGACCCGACCATGTACGCTTACAGCCTGGAATATCTCAGACAGGTATGACGAAAACCATTTGAGAACCTTGCTGAACATGTCCTTCAAACATGCGAGGATAGTGCTCCAACGTATCAAATGCAGCTGCGAAATAAAATAAGACCAAAACGGACACCTAGCTTCATCATCACTACCAAGAATGCAATTCGTGACATCTAGGACAGCTGTTTCCGTGTGTGATGCGCACGGTGAGCAGACTAGAAGTTATTACAGAGGTTGTTGGTCAGCAAATGGTTGCGAAGCCGATGCAATATAAACTTCTCGCGCATTCTGGAGAGTTTTGACACAGGTCTGTAGTTTTTTAACTCATAAAAAAGGCATGAGTATTACTGCACATTTCACGCATATTATATTAATTTTGTTTTTATTATACTTGTCGTTAAAACGAAATCCCCCCCCCCCCCCCCAATCTTCTCTCTCTTTTAATGCGATATATATATTACCACCTAGGAAGGTACAATAAAGGAAGGGGGGAGGGGTGGCGCGGGCCGAGACGGAGAGCACGATAGAGAAAGGGGTAATGCGAGTGTGTGAGGGTGGGGGGGGGCGGGGGGGGCGGGGGTACGACTCACAAGCCGAGTTGGACTCTTTGTGAACAGTTAGTTCGGTCTTAGTCGTTTTTTATTTATTTTTTACTCATCGAGTTTTAGTCACCTGGTATTTTAGAATCGTTGTGTGAACTGTGTTTTTACCCACGTTAAATTCTTAAGAATAAACCCCGAGGAAGGCGTTAGCTGAAAATTTGGGAACTTTTATGCCAACTTGTTGTTTTTCTTGATTTTATCATATATATATATATATATATATATATATATATATATATATATATATATATATATCCGCCGTTTAACTTCCAATCTTGCTAGATATGATCTTGTTTTTTACAGTATATTCACTCTTCTGTCCCTTTCCTTTATTCGTTTAAAATGATTTTGTAACCCTCTCTCTCTCTCTGTATTCTCATAACGTGTAACAGAGTGATGTATGCATGTGTGCAACTGGCGCTGTGAACACGCTGTTTTGTGTGAAAATTCTCATGTATAACGTTTCACTCGCTCAGTCATGCCTGTATGTATATAACTGATGCCTGTAATTTTAGATTTACTCATCAGTAGCTTAGCAAAGACTGGTTGTTAGACAGGTTTTTGACTGAACCTAAACTACAATCCTTGTAAAATAAAGTTTTCGATTTCGATTTCGAGTTCTCTCTCTCTCTCTCTCTTCTCTGTCTGTCGATCTGTCTGTCTGTCTGTCTGTCTGTCTGTCTGTCTGTCTGTCTGTCTCTCTCTCTCTCTCTCTCTCTCTCTCTCTCTCTCTCTCTCTCTCTCTCTCTCTCTCTCTGTGTCTCTCTCCCTCTCTCTCTCTACTGAAAATTCAAATTTGCACCTGTCTTACTTTGCAGAATTTGTATGTTGCGAAGTTTTGGACAGTAATAGTTTGTTTGTTTTGTTCTGAAGATATATTTTAGTTTGCCTCAATTATTATATTTTTGTTTGACGTATTGAGTATTGTTGTGTTTGTCATTAGGGAGAGATTTGTAAAAAATTAAATAAAAAGCCGACTGGTGCTTAAATCTTTATCCTTGTGTAATAAAGTGTTATCTTATCTCTCTTAGCTTAGCAGTCCTTGCTAAAATTCGGCTATTGCCAAAAATCTCATACTCGAACTATCTAGTTTAGGTTCATTTAGACCTTACAACTAGTCCCTGCTAAAATACTACTGATTAAGAAAAAGAAGAAGTAGAATAACAACAACAACAACAACGACATCAACAGCAACAACAAAAAAGGGGGAAATTCAGAATCGATTAATATTTAATCAGAGTAAAAAATAAAATTTTAAAAAAGAAGGAAAAGATAGCAGAAAATAACAACACCAAAAATCACTGGAAATACTTTAAAAAGGACAGTGAATAAACAAGATGCATACATAGCAATGCTTAACGGTGCTGACACTCTTCATGCCAATATTCTTCAAAGCACCGGACATAGCTCACCCCAAAAAAGATAAGTGGATTAGCACTCCATCTAAAGTTTCATCGTTTTCACTGTTTAATTCTTGTTTAAGTGTCTTTTTGTAGCTTGATAAAGGGAATTACCACGAAAGTTCGCATGTTATGTTTTGTCCTAATAAACAGCGTTATTCTGAACCTTTTATGTGTTTAGATCGGTGCTGAAACTACTTGAAATTATTTGTAAATCAAGAAAATATAGCGATATAAATTTGCACGGATCAGTGGTACGAGAAAAGCATGCAAATCATAAATATCAGCTGTCTAAGAATTCAAGGCAATCCAGCTCTCTCTGTCTCTCCTGTCTCTGTCTGTCTGTCTGTCTGTCTGTCTGTCTGTCTGTCTGTCTCTCTCTCTCTCTCTCTCTCTCTCTCTCTCTCTCTCTCTCACACACACACACACACACACACACACACACACACACACACACAGAGTGTGTAGTAACAGCAGTAACGTATATATCAATAATGTGATAAACGATGATAGCAGCCTGTATATAGGGGAATGGTAAATCAACATAAAAAGATGTGCTTCACAGACTATCTTAAGGCTGTGTTAAGGTGCTCATGGAGGTTTCGCGTGGAGCATAGCTGGTGACGTAAGGACATGATCTGAGGTGCCGTAGCATTCCAAAACAGGACACCAGAAAAGTCTATGCTTGTTTTGAATTAGCCCTGATATAACCATAGGCGGTTGATTGAGCTCAAAGCACCAACTAACCTGTTTTGAATAAATCTATTCTAGGCCTAGGTAAGTGGACATAGTTGTTTCTGGAACTCGAGTGGTGAGCTTTGTACAAGGTAGATAATTGTGCACACCTGTGCACTGTTGTTAAGTGCCCAACACATAAAAAGACCCTTGATGCAGTCCTGCTGTTTGTGTACATCCATTATTCCTAACTTTTTCAGTCTTTGTCTTTGTGGAACTCTAGTGGGAGTTTTGTACAAATCAGATAATGATGTACACCTGTGTATTGTTGTTAAGTACCCAATACATAAACACACCCTTGTCGTAGTTTAGCTGCTTGAGTAGACCCATTATTCCTTCTTCTTTAAAAAAAAAAGTTTTTGGTCAGTGTTTATATTTAAGTGCCCATGGTGTGAGGGACCCAGTATGTATGTACTCCAACTGCAGTGGTCAGCAGAGGTGGCTGCTGAAGTGGCTCGCTCAGGCATACTGCAGTTCACACCTGGATGGCATTACACCTGAACAGATAGCACGACTGCAGAAAATGCATAACCATGCTGCCCGACTGACCTTCCGTAAAAGAAATATACGTAATGACCATGTCACACCTCTCCTGAAGAAATTCCGCTGGCTTGCTAGAGCAGAACGCAGTTTGTTTAAGCTGCCATCTGTTCTCGAACACACCCTCCAGATCTCTTCGTTCTTCCTCTCAGAAACGTCTGACTCTCCCGCGTGTCAGCGTGAAAAAATGCTGGTGTGAGATCCTTTAATGCCAGGCTCCAGTTGTTTGGAATTTGCTGCCACTGAATATCCGCCTCCCCTCGTCTTTTAAAGCTCAACTTAAAACACGTCCCTTCTGCATCGGCTTTCCGTAATATCTATGTGTCTGTCTGCCTTCGAGGAAAGTGAATTATTGTATGTTGTAGACAAAGAATGAAGGATCGCTGAGTTTATACATATTTATTTGTTTTAAGGTTTGAGTGTAGTTGTATGTATGCATTGTATTTGTTCATTGTATTGGTTCTTATGATTGTTTCTTTCTATAGTTTGTACTATGATGTCGTACAGCGCCGTTAGCTCGGAATAGCGCCGTAAAAGGTTATTATTATTAAGTGGTTTCAATGAACAGGAAGCCCGCGATGCCATATGAGCACTTTACTTTCTTTAGCAAGAATGCCTCGACTGTTTTACTTTTCAGCCTAACGATCGAAACCGCGCCACCCTTTAGCTATATCAAACTGCTCCGTCCCAGTTGTGTTGGTTTGCAAATGTATCTTGCTTTGGTACTGGACAACGGTTTTCAGTCCCCACTCTTAAATCATGTCTTTATTCCATTTCTCGTTAGACTGAAAACAGTACAGCCTACTCAGCAACGATACACAGCGACATACACATGCCACGTAAGCCATACATCATGGAGGAGTCCCTTAAGGGTGGAGAATACTCTGTTGACTGGACATAGAGACGGGGACGGGAGTGGGCGAGGGATGGGAGAAACAGGGACTGAGAAGAGAATGAGAGCGAGGCAGAGACAGAGAGGCACAGAGAATGAGAGGAGAGAGAGAGGGGGGGGGGGGAACAAAGAGAGAGACAGAGACAGAGGCAGAGGCATAGGGAGTGAGGGGGTGGAGAGAGACGGAATCACAGAGTTAGACAGATACAGACCGATAGACAGAGACAGAGAAATGGAGAGTTAGACACAGAGACAGAGAGAGATATAGATTGGATGATTGATTAAACTTTATTTCTCAACGGTGAAAATATTAGCACAAAGGCCGACTCAAATATCTGCCGCTGCGACAGTACTACTAGTAACCAAGACTCTGATAAAAGGACATAAACGAATACAACATCAATACTAACAGAAGCAGACGGTGAGGTTGAGAGAGAGAGAGAGAGAGAGAGAGAGAGAGGGACAGACAGACAGACACAGAGAGAGAGACAGAGAGAGACAGAGACTCAGAGACAGAGAGACAGAGGGAGGCAGGGAGGGTATAGAAAAGCGCGGTGAGGTAGAAGATGGTGTTAAGTCGGGCGGAACGCGGAGGCAGGAAGCGGACTAAGCAGCGCAATGATTTATCCACTTCGATTAGCCGCTGCAGAAGACACAAGCTGGTGCAGACAATAAAACGCCCATCAGTAACCTTGAGTTCCTGTCTGTGCCAGCGGTCCTTCAACAAAGGACAGTACGCCTAGCTGCTATCCCAGCCTCCGTTCCACTCAAAGAGGATAGGCCTACATGTGTTTCACGGGCGAGACTATCGACGTTTTCTGAAGCTAGCTTGGAAAAGCAGACCGATGAATGCGAAGCTCACTGTTGAATGAGTTATAGATTTCATATCGGTATATAAGGCCAGTCACTCTCTATATCTGTCTATTGTTGTTAATCGCTTTTATATAGCGCTATTCTCCGCTCTCGAGCAGATTCATTGTGCTCCTTTCGCATGAGTGACTGTAGCCTGTCATAGCACGTCTTTTTCTTCATAATGTAATATTATAATAATAATAATAATAGCGGTCATTTCTATAACGCCCTATCTCACCGACATGGGCAAGCATGCCACGCTTTACAAGATCAACAAAAATGTATAGCCTATATCAAAACCCCAATAATAATAATAATTAATTATATAGTCACAATATTGTATTCCTCGCACACCACACACACACACACACACACAACACAGACGAACAAAAGGAACGTAACGAAAAGTGGGGGGGGGGGGGGGGGGCAAGGCAAGTTGTGGTATTGTTTGTATGGGTAAGATTTTAACGCAGTTTTGAAGGCATGGAAGGATTGAATGTGACGGATGTCAGAAGGAAGCGAATTCCATTGCTTCGGAGCACTGTAGGAAAAACAACGTTGGCCAAAGATTTTAGTTATAACATGGAGGATACGAAGTATCCGTGTGTCTGCAGAAGAGTGAAGCTGCCTGGAAGGGGTGTACACAGTGAGGTCACACGGATAGGCAGGAGATAAGTCAGAGAAGAAGTGGCAGATAGTTGTCAGTTTGTAGTCTATTCTGGCTTGGACCCGTAACCAATGAAGAGCTTGCAGAAGAGGTTGTACTTGATCACGTTTGAGTGCTTTGAAAACCAGTTTCGCGGCAGAGTTCTGAACTTTCTGTAATCTGTTAAGAAGGTAAAATGGGCTACCAGATAAAGGGTAATTACAAGAGTCTAACCTGAAAAGGCACAGATGGGAGTTTGGTTGCTTCAGCAGTCAGGTACAGGCGGATAGAGCTGATGCCGGCGTCGGATTTCCACGTAAGCAGAACTGCACACAGTTCAAATGTGCTTATAGAGAACCATTTTGTTATGCCAACACGAAGACAAGTGAGCTGAGCGGCAGGAAACATGGTTCTGACTTCACGAGGACAGCCTCTGTCTTGTCATTATTCAGTTTCAATTTGTTTTGTGTCATCCAGGTCTTCTCGTCAGAGATGCATGTCTGCATGGTCAAGACAGTGGCGTGTATCTGATCAGGAAGACAGGACAGAAAAAAGGCTGTATGTAATCACCAAAAGACAGGCTCAGTGGAGACAGAATTTTCAAAGAGCCCAGAGGTGCAGAGTACAGAGAGAAGAGGATAGGACCTAGAATAGAGCGCTGTGGGACACCAAAGAAAACGTCCGCAGGTTTTGAACTCTGGCTATTGACACTGACAGTCTCAGTCATACCAGTGAGGTAAGACTCAAACCACGAATGAAGAGTGTCAGAAATGTCATAGAGAGATTGCAGCCTGTGGAAGGGAATATGGTGGTCAATAGTATCGAAATCGGAGGACAGACCGAGAAGGGTCAGGGCAGACACATCACCACCACCCAAAGCAAGCAGAATATCCACCGAAGTGGTGTACTGACAGCACTATTTGGTTGTTACATGCGGCTGGTGCCACATAAAACTGCTGCCGTCTAGGCGCACGTTCTATGTACACCAAACAGCATGCACCAGTTTACAGTGTCACTTCATGCAAAGCCATATACGTAGGGCGCTTGTGTATTTAGCTGTAACCTGCCACCTTAACCTTTTGGCGGAATGACCGGGATCTTTTACGTGCTACTGCTTAACACGGGGATGGAACGAATACTGTAATAAGAGTCAGCACAGAAAATTGACCCTGGAGAAGAAACTTCTCCCGCTGGGACTCGAACCCACGACGTTTCGGGCACGATTCGGGCATTCTACCACTGAGCTATCTTCGCTCCCCGCTAGTACGCGCGTGTGTGTGTGTGTGTGTGTGTGTGTGTGTGTGTGTGTGTGTGTGTGTGTGGTGTGTGTGTGTGTGTGTTTGAAGCTCTGATAATGTGTACACTTCAAACTAATCAATAACCGCAGGCTGTATGAAACGTTACACACACACACACACACACACACACACACACACACACACACACACACACACACACACACACACACGTTTTGTTTTTGCTTTTCATGCTTCTGCCTGTGCGAAAGGCAGAAGAACCTGAATTGGGCTTCTTTTTTTCGTCTTTCTTCTCCCCCCCCCCTCTTCTTTTGATAGACATATGGGAAGGAAAAAAATGACAGGACGAAAATTTATGTTCGGAAATAAATCGGAGATGCGATTTGTAAAGTCTACTCAAGCATGATATTGCTTCAAATTGCTATGCATCCTATCATGTGTTCAAGCAAAGTCGCTTTACAGTCTGTTTTGTCATTTGTATTTTTTGTCATGCAGAACCTAGATGATGACAATAATGTACATTTATCATGCGCTCATCAACGCCTAGAGCGCTCACGTGATACATATTAACCTAAATACAATATTCTAAACACATGTAGAGCACTGTCCTATCAAAACAATTTACATAAGGTGTTATATAAAAACTCGCACACACGCACGCACACACACACACACACACACACACACACACACACACACACACACACACACACACACACACACACACTAACTGTAGCAAAAACTGGGTATTGATATTAAATACTGGGAGAAGGTTTTAAATTTGGCTTTTTGTGGGAGTGAATTCCCAATGTGGGGTCCAAAGCAAAAGAAAGTGCGAAAGCCACGAATCTTGCGTTTGTATTGTTGGATTTTCAGCATGCGGGTGTCAGAGCGTAGTGTATGAGGCGGAGTGTAGACATGTAGCAGTTCAGAGAGGCAAGCACGACCAGAACCATTTATAGCATCGAAACACACACAAGCGACTTTATATTCAATACGTTCTGAAATAGGAAGCCAGTTGCAGTTTTTTTCCAGGAGAGGTGTTGAGTGGTGTCGGCGTTGCCTAGAGAACGAGTCTTGCACCAAAGTTTTGAATTTTCTGGAGAGGTTGGATGACAGAATTAGTCTTACCATTTTTTGTCATATAAACCCCGTATCAAATAAAACTATTAGCAGAAGAGTGATAGTGCTTCTTCATTATTCAGATTCTCAGGTGATGGTGTGCATTATTAAAATTTAGGAAAATTTTGAACACATGCCGAGCTTTTATCGATTTAGTTCCTGTGTATTTTTCACGCAAGAGACGTTATTCTGCCAAAGGAGAGAGTAAAAATAAAATAAAAAGGCAACCAAATCATTACGCCCCAAGTTGGCCCGATGAAAACAAGGTAAACTGGTGGCCCGTCCTTCCCCGGGGACACACATTACATGCTTTGCATTCTTGCTTCAGGCCTGCGCTCTCCTATCCACGTCTTCCATCTCATTCCAACTCGGAGAACTTCACCAGCTAACATTTATTGGTATTCCACGGAGTGACTTGTTCTCTTTGTGGCAAACGATGGTCTGCACGTGACTTTCGCTGCCTAGATTGAATTGGTAAATATTGTCAGTATTTATTGGTAGTCGATGGAGTGACTGCCCTCTTTGTAATAAGACGAATTACTGGCAGATAGTACGCCCAGATGCAATGCATGCCACCTTCAGCGCCTAACATGTGTTAGTAGTCCATGGGGTGACTGTTCGCAGAGCTCAGGCGTTGTGTGAAAGTCGAGGTGGACATCCTGGGCTCCCCGTCCCTAATAGTCTGTGCGGTAACTGTGGACGTTAAGCAACATTGAACTGAACTCATGACTTTCATCTTTGTCACAATGGTATGCCCAAAAGTAAAACACGTGACCCTCACCGCCTAGCATTTATTGCAAGTCCCTGTGATGACTGTTTTCATTGTCACAAACACAAAGATGACAGTCTTAACATTTTGCCATATAAATTCCGTTTCAAATAAAACAATTAGCAGAGACTCGTCTTCGTCACCGCCGTAGCTATTGTACAGCGTGCCTCACTGCTCAGTACACTACACCTCTCTTTGTTATCATAGCTGTAAATCATCAGGTTGGCGGATGACGCATAGCTCCAGAATCAGATCCTCTCAGTGAAGTGACCAACCTCACAAAAGAGCTCAATGACATAAGAGCATGGATAGCCGAAAATCACCTCAAACCTAACGATAACAAAACAGAAGCTCTTCTCTTTCACTTTTCTTCTTCCTAGAAACCTTCCACCGTTTCCCTCCCTGACTCGATTACTCTTGGCTCTCACAACATCCCATTCTCTGATTGAAAACTATCCACGTAGAAGCGCGTCATAAATATCCGTAAAACTGCTTATTTCGAGCTTAAACGAATTAGTTCAATCCGCAGCTTTCTCACCGAAGACGCAGCCAAGACTCCTGTTACTTCCTATATCCTCTCACGGCTTGACTGCTGCAAATATCTCCTTATGGGTACACCTAATTCTGTCATCCAACCTCCAGAAAATTCAAAACAAGACTCGTTCTCTTGGCACCCCACCACCACCACTCTCCTAGAAAAACTGCACTGGCTTCCCATTTCAGGATGTATTAAATAGAAAGTCGGTTGTATGTGTTTCAATGCCGTTAAGGATACTAGTACTGCTTACCTCTCTGAACTGCTTCATATCTACACTTCGTCTCGTACACTACACTCTTCTCTTAGCATCCGCTCAAAATCTAACAAGACACATGCAAGACTTACGGCTTTCGCACCTTCTCTTGCTTTGGACCCCACCTTTTTGGAATTCACTCCCACAAGACCTTAGACACTGCTCAACCCTGTCATCTTTTAAAGCCAAACTGAAAACCTTCCTCTTCTTATAGCATTTCCGCCCCAGCTGATATCAATACCAAGTTTCTGCTACAGTCAGAATGTGTGTGTGTGTGTGTGTGTGTGTGTGTGTGTGTGTTGTATGCATTGAACCTTAAAAATATGTACATTTAAAGAATATGTGTGCGCTTAAGGCCTGTTCGGATTAGGCGCTCTAAGTGCCCACCCATTATTATCATTATTTTAACCATATACCACCTCGGAAGTGCCGTTTCCTAGACGCTCAAAAGGAGCCACGCAAAACAAAAACAAAAATGGAGAAAAAAATGAAGAGAGAAAGAAAAATTGAACTCGAAAACTTTAATACTCAAGGAGAGCAGCGTTATGTCCATTTGAACCTATCTAACAGCAAGTCCTTGCTATACTACAAACACAAATAAGCACGACTATACCACAAACATATATTATAAGTACGAATAAGCAATTGATTAATGCAGTTTCACAGAGTTCCTACAAATGTGCAGAAACATCGGAAATAAAGTTATTTCATTTCTTCTTTTTCTTCTTCTTCTTCTTCTTTTTTTTTGGGGGGGGAGGGGGTAGGGTGGAGGGGGGGGGGGGGGGGGGGGGGGGGGGGGCGGGGGGAAAACATTTGATTCAAACAAATCCGTCCAAATTTGACGAGATGTTATTTTCAGACATATATTTGTGCGGATTAGGTTTGAAATAAGGAAGAGAAATACAGGATTTTATGTTCTGAGGCAGGGAGTTACAGAGGGACGCTGCAGAGAAGGATATGCTAGTTTTAAACAAGTCACGTCTTGGCCTTGGCACGTAGAGGTTATTCCTGGAGTGAGTGTAGTGGGACTGGTGACTAATGAAGAGTTGTGCAAGGTAGTTTGGCGAATGTTATTCAGAACTGTATGCATAAATACTCCTTTATTGTTGCGGTAGGTTTATATTTTACTTGTTTGTATATTGTTTATCTTGTTTAAATATTAATCGAGTTTGTAGTTGTTGTTTTTGTTTGTTTTCTCTTTCCATTTTTGACTTATTCAGTAGTTTAGCAAGGACTAATTGTTAGGTCTAAATGAACCTAAACTACAATCCTTGGAAAATAAAGTTTTCGAGTTCGAATTCGAGTTCTCTCTCTCTCTCTCTCTCTCTGAGGCTCTCTCTCCTCTCCCCTTCGCTCATTGTTCAAACATAAAAAGCTCACTTGAAATTTACGATATTCGGCACTGGAAGCGAAAATCTCTGATCGATAAAAGGAGGGGATACAAACTGCTTCCCTTGTTGCCTTTATGGGCCTTGCCCAGTTCGCTTCCTCGGGCCAGGTTTCTGTCGTGTGTCCTGTCTCTGTCTTACTCGTCGCAGCTTCGCACCTTCCCTTGTGTGATATGCGGAAGTAGAAGCTCCTGGGTGTGCAAGTTTAAACTTGACAAATCGACGCCAATTCTCCTCGGACTAGGTTGCATACAAACGAAACAATAAGCAGATTAATGATTTTTTTTAAATCAACTTGAAAGCAGTTCAACATTTTACTTCCATTTTGCTTCCAGTAATAGGGCGAACTAACACTTGGACAGAAAGAGAGAGGCTCGGGTTAGTCGTCCGCTGGCAAGAAAATGGAAAAGAGGAGACGACGGAAAGAAAAGGGAAAAGAGGAGACGACGGCAAAAAGGGAAAAGAGGAGACGACGGCAAGAAAAGGAAAAAGAGGAGACGACGGCAAGAAAAGGGAAAAGAGGAGACGACAGCAAAAAGGGAAAAGAGGAGACGACGGCAAGAAAATGGAAAAGAGGAGACGACGGCAAAAAGGGAAAAGAGGAGACGACGGCAAGAAAAGGGAAAAGAGGAGACGACGGCAAAAAGGGAAAAGAGGAGACGACGGCAAGAAAAGGGAAAAGAGGAGACGACGGAAGAAAAGGGAAAAGAGGAGACGACGGTAAGAAAAGGGAAAAGTGGAGACGACGGCAAGAAAATGGAAAAGAGGAGACGACGGAAAGAAAAGGGAAAAGAGGAGACGACGGAAAAAGGGAAAAGAGGAGACGACGGCAGAAAAGGAAAAGAGGAGACGACGGCAAGAAAAGGGAAAAGAGGAGACGACAGCAAAAAGGGAAAAGAGGAGACGACGGCAAGAAAAGGGAAAAGAGGAGACGACGGCAAAAAGGAAAAAGTGGAGACGACGGCAAGAAAAGGGAAAAGAGGAGACGACAGCAAAAAGGGAAAAGAGGAGACGACGGCAAGAAAAGGGAAAAGAGGAGACGACGGCAAAAAGGGAAAAGAGGAGACGACGGCAAGAAAAGGGAAAAGAGGAGACGACGGCAAAAAGGGAAAAGAGGAGACGACGGCAAGAAAAGGGAAAAGAGGAGACGACGGCAAAAAGGGAAAAGAGGAGACGACGGCAAGAAAAGGGAAAAGAAGAGACGACGGCAAAAAGGGAAAAGAGGAGACGACGGCAAAAAGGGAAAAGAGGAGACGACGGCTGAGGGGAACGAAGGCTGCATTTCAGTCGGGTTTGCACGTGCACACCTCTCTTCCTGCAACCCCTCCACCACCTCCGCCACCCTTCCAGCCTGATGACAAATTCTCACGCCACCTACCTCGTAAAATAGGTCCCTGGTGGATGCCTGTCCATTCTTTGGAGCAATTTTGTTCTGTAGTTTTTGATTCTACATTTCTTTTGTTTGTCTGGTGGTGCTCTCTCTCTCTCTCTCTCTCTCTCTCTCTCTCTCTCTCTCTCTCTCTCTCTCTCTCTCTCTCTCTCTTCTTCTTCTCTTCTTCTTTTTCTTCTTCTCCTGTTGCCATCTTTGCAGCTAATTAGTTTCTGTCAGGCAAGCTTCAAGTTCGCTACTGACGCTCTTTCCTGCTGTCATCTGATGCTTTCACACGTGTTTGTCTGCTTATCGTTTAGTGCCATGGAAACAAAACATGATGGAAATTATATATTTGAGGAACCCGAGGGATCCAGACTGGAGAGAGAAGGGAGTAAGGAAGATGTGAATAAAACAGAAAAAGATAATTCAACTTAAACTCTTTGTCAGACACACAGACACACTTACAAACAGACATTCACACACACACACACACACACACACACACACACACACACACACACACACACAGAGAACATTCTTTATGAAGAGATATAATGAAATGATACAATATTAATCTTCAAAAAGGAAATTCGTTGTCTGCCTTTGACAAATATTTAATAAAACGAGTAAATGAAAAGTAAGCCAATACATGCAGAGTTTCACTGACATTGGTACCCGTCTCATGCACCCAGTTTCACTCAATTATAAAACGAGTAATTAAGGAGTAAGTAAATACATACATACATGCATACATACATACATACATACATACATACATACATACATACATACATACATACATACACAGGTTCACTCACAATGTTGCGCGTCTCGTGCACATAGATGTACTCACATATTTCATTTAATATTAACACACACACACACACACACACACACACACACACACACACACACACACACACACACACACACAACACACGCAAGCACGCACGCACGCACATAAACACACACACACACACACACACACACACACACACACACACACACACACACACACACACACACATTCACTCATACCTTCTCATAATTATGCGCACACATCATAAATACACACTCGTGCCTTCCTACAATTCGCACGCATTATCGTAATTATTTATGAGTAAAATGAGGAACCAAAGGACCTTAGAACAAGTTGCACTAGCACAACAAAATGCGCATCCCGAGATCAAATCGCTAATATAAGTATCACATAATTAACTTGCTTCGACCTTTCCTTCACCTAAAATGCCCAACCATCCCCGGTACACACTCATACTTGCAAGCATGTGCATACTGTTATCAGAAAAGATTGGAGTGCGAAGGTCTGCTATGGTTACAGACAGTTCTTATCATGTGCCTCGCTGAATGTCTGTATGGCTCTTGAATATCTATATGGCTCTCGGAGTGAATGAATGCTAGAGGCGTGTTATTTTTGTAATGGTTACTTTCAGCCTTACTCCTGTCGATATGTCGAGGGTAAAATTCAAGTCTTAAAGGCTGTTTGTGTTGTCAGCCAAAATTGTTTTGAATCTCTCTGTAAGTCCTCTGTGGCAGACTGAGTCAAAGGTTTCCTGCTGTCTTCCAATCACTTCCCCCGACTTCATGATGGTCTTTTCATGCTTGTCCCTGCCCTGCTTTGAAGCGTTTCATCTAAAACAAAAACGGCGAAAGGAAACACAGCTTATGGTGGACAAGAAAAACACCTATCCTCACGCATTCCGAATGATCGAGCTTTTCTCTTAAAAAGAGAGAAGAGTGGACTTCCTTGATGATTTCATCGGTGTTTATAACTAAGCCTAGATAACGGTATTTGTTCATCCGCTCAGCAGCTTCTCCCTTGACCATGATCGGTTCCTAGTTTTTGTTTTATGTCTAAAATCTAAGATTGTGTGTGTGTGTGTGTGTGTGTGTGTGTGTGTGTGTGTGTGTGTGTGTGTGGTCTTCCATACATTGAAAACGATTATTTTTTTTAACAACAGTCAACAAATCTGTCAACTTCCTATTGGTACTGAGAGTTGTCGTTCGTGATCAGTCCTGTCAGTCCTGTGTCGTCAGCAAGCATCAGTCTTCAGAACTCCGAAAGTCGGCAATGTGCAGTGAGAAAAGAAAAGGCCCTTGAGGAGCACAAGTGTTGGTGAAAATTAAGGATGTTCGAAAGTGCAGAGACAGATTTAACAAACTGAGGTAGATTAGTCAGATAGTCAAGAACACAGAGTATATTTGGGATGCTAATCTTTATGTTGAAGAATTTCTTTCCGCAAGTAAGTCAGGCTGAATTTTACTGAATGCGCCAGGGTAATCATAGACTATCACACTGATGTACAAAGGTTTGTCCAGACAAAAATATACACTATGCAAGGCAATCAAAGCCGCATTTTCAACGCAGGCCTAGGAAAGGGGATAAAACTAGATCGAGCTGCTCCAGAGAGTAATTGTGAGCCGGTTTGGCCCAGCGGAAAGGTGTTTGGTTGGTAAGTGGAAGGGCCTCGGTTCGATTCCGCTTCGGCTCTCCTTTCTGTTCAAAAAGGTTGTGGTTTGTGGACACTGTCTTGTGACTTTGTCCCTCACAATTAATGAAACATTACAATGGCTCTCATCGCTGCCCACCTTAATGCAGTAGTCATTCTGGTGGTGACAGTGTAGCGATAGGTATATAATCTCCCCCCCCCCCACCACCACCACCGTACTCCCTTGCCCCCGTCCCTAATAAGCCTTATGGTTTCTGTAGACGTTAAGCACCATGTTTACCAGAGAGTAGCTCACTCTTTTCGATGAACTACCATTAATATGATGTGTGCTTTTCCAGCTAATGGGTAAAAGATACCCTTTAAAAAGTGTTCGCTCGAGCACACACACACACACACACACACACACACACACACACACACACACACACACACACACACACGAAAAAGAAAAAGAGGAAAAAGAGAAAACAACAAGAAAGAGAGAGAGAGAGAGAGAAGAGAGAGAGAGAGAGAGAGAGAGAGAGAGAGAGAGAGAGAGAGAGAGAGATGGCAGAATTATCAGAAGAAGAAGAAAAAGGAAAAAACACAACAACAAAACCAAAGGAAGGTGATTGTTATTGCAAAAGCTAGGAAGACGGAATGTTTTCAATCTTTTTCACTGGTGAATGGCAGCACGCAAGACCAGGGTTATGTCTGTTTTGTGCAGCTGTCAGCTCAGTGGAATCCATCTGCATAAAAATTCCCATAATGCTTTAACACCCAAAACCACCACCACCACTACTCCGCGCGCTTTTCCAGCAGAAGAGAAAACTGGCTGATCACATCGGTGAGCGTTTTCAGTTCGTAAAGACAAACAGCTAGATAGATATTTTCTTTTATTACCCAGGAAACAACTGACTATTAAGTACATAGCATGCGGGAATGTGTGTATCAGGTGTATTCTATGTCTCAAACATATTATTAATACATTCTCATCGTTGGTGGCTGTGGCTTCTTCTACTGTCTTTAATTTTTACTTTCTATGTCTACACTGTATAAATTGTCGACTGTATACTATTTTCAATCGTTTTTATTGTATTTGTGTCTTTTTATTTAACATTAAAATACAACAAATGTGTGATCAGCTGGTAGAAGGCATGCAAAGGCAGAACAGTCAGGGAGGAGGGCAGACTAATAATGACAATGCAAATCAGTACGTAGAGGGGTGTACTAATACGTAGAGGAAGGACAATACTATATACAGATAGTGTGTAATACTAACTGTAGATGGACAGCAATACTAATAGATACAGGAGAGAACAGTACTTATACAACTTGGAAACTGGAGCTCTGACAAGAGCCGGGCAGATCTGAACCAAAATGGGCGCAGCAAGATACTCACACTGGCAGATGACGGGCTCATATACAAAACAGCAAGGGTTAGGGTTAGGGGTTAGGGCTAAGGTTAGTTTTAGCAAGGTTGGCGAGATGAAAAAAAGAAGAAAAGAAGTGATAAACAGCCAGATCTGCAGTAGAGCGAGCGAAGGCCGGGAACGGCGAAGGAAATTGTACAAAAGAGAACGAGAAGCAATGCTATGAAATGGAGTTTTTACCGAAATACTTCCAGTGTACACACAGCTTCTGTGTCCAGTCCTCGACGCTGTGAGGCCGCATGCAGTGGGGGGGGGGGGGGGGTTATGTATATATATAAAAATAAAAAATAAAAAATAAAAAACGCGGGCGTTGCAACGTTCAAAACAGAAAGAGGAAGAACAAGAACAAAACAGACATGAAGGGGAGCTAACTCGGTGAAACGTGAGAAATTGAGCAAAGCTAGAGAAGCGATGCATTTTTTCGAGGCACGCTTCTTGGTTTTTCTTGAGCTGATGAAGCAAATGAGTGTGTAACTGTAAGACTGAGTGTCAGAGAGAGAGAGAGGGTGTTTGCGTTTGTGTATGCGCATGGTCGAGCGCGTGCACATGTTTGTGGGCGTAGGAGTATGCGTGTTAATGAATGTGTTTGTTAAACTTTTGTTAGTTTTAACCGTCTTCTTTTATATATAGGGCCTTCTTTTTTTTTTCTTTTTCTTTTTACATATATATTGCGTAATTTTAACAATATCTACAAGTGTGTGTGTGCTGAGGGGGGAGGGGTCGGGCGTGCGCGCAGGTGCATGATTGAGTGACACTGTATGTGTGTGTGTGGGGGGGGGGGGTATGTGTGCTTGCGTGTGTGCGCTCATGTGTGTGTATGTGCGTATGTTTTGGTGATACGAATGGATGTTTACCTCTAACTAGGGTTAGGGTTAGGGTTGGTTAGGGTTAGGCTAGGGTTAGTTTTAAAGGTTAGGGTTAGGGTTAGAGGGTTTGGGTTAGGGCCATGGGCATATAATAATGCTTGATTCTGCAGTGGGATTAGATACAGAGGGTGCCAAATTAGGTCAAAAATCACGCATCTGATCCCGGCTATACTTTTAAGAGCAAATCATCTTGATCCCGGCAACATCGCCTTGCTAAACGCGTCCCTAGTCAAATGTTTTGGTCAAAGTAGGGTACTTTTTGCCTTTCTTCTTCTTCTTCTTCTTTTCTTTCCTGAAGCCATCAAGAGAGCTAGGACCTCCATTTTTGGCATTTAGCGACAAAGTGTCGTAACCCGGCTAACCCTGTCAAGTTTGTCCATTTAGTCATGAAACGTTGGCCGGATGAAACTGGTAGGACTAACCCTGTCCTGTGACGGCAAGTGTCCAGACAACATAGTCTCAATGACAACAAAATATCTTCTTCTTTTTTTAAATAGAAATAATCTTTCCAAAAACATTTGAAATGTACATACCAGACCGCCTCTTCTTGGTGAAGCAGTGGACACTTTGAGGCAGAGTTAAAGAAAATCAGGGCTTAAAACAAACACATGAAAGAAATGAAATGACAACAACCAGAAATACAACCCTCCCTCCTCCTAAAACTTTGAAAAAATTATTTGAAATGTAGAAATCTGAAGGGTGTGTGTGGGTGTGTGGGGGTGTGTGGGGGGGGGGGGGTAGCGGGTGGCTTGGAAAGAAGAAGAAGAAGAATTGGGTGGGCAATTTGCGTGGAGTGTGTGAAATGTCAGGTGGAGCAACTGCGTTGTGGAGGGTGCGACGTAAAACATTTATTTTAACCCTCCGGCATGCATGGGATGCAGTTGAATGAGTTTCAGGCTTACTTATGAGGGATAGGGTTAGTTAGTTAGTTAGTTAGTTAGTTAGTTAGTTAGGTGATTGAAGACATCTACCACAGAGTGTGCAGCGGCGGCGACATTGTTTGTTTTGGGAGACTGAGCGGTTTGCAAAATGTCAACAAAAGCTTTCGACAGCGGCCTTCGACGCCGTCAGTCGAAGCGTCTTGATCGGTCTCCTACTCCGGATTGCCATCGATTTGGGCCCGAGTCCTCATCTGGTACACTTTGATTGCTACTTTGGTATTGCTTGACATATAATTTCCTCCTGTGAACCAGGCTGCTGCATGAAGTTTTAGAGCTTGAAAGATACTGAAAAAGTCCAGGTGGGGCGCCATGACTGACCGGCGAGTTCCGCGAGCAGCGAGAGAGAGAGGGAGAAAAAACAAATCAGTCTGGGGTTGGTCGGTTTGCTTTCGGCTAACCAATGGCGTTACAGGTTTGTAAAACAAAGGTCCGATGACACAGGAATGCACTTCATTCACTGTCGCGATTTGAATAGTCGTCGGAAATAGCGATGCGAAAAACTACTACGGAGTTGGGTAAGGGTTATTATTCATGAGGAGTTTTTGCCATCAGTGTCCAGCCGCGAGGCCGGTCAGTGCCGAGACTGAACAACCAGCTGGGTTAGCGGATTAGTCACCTCGAAAAGTAAACAAAATAGATCTGAACTCGGTAAAAGCTAGTAACGAGGGGGGAAGAGAGAGAGCGCGCGAAGGCCCCCGATTGTAATCCTTTACTTACTTACTAACTGACGGCTGAAGAACATTCCTTGTCTCCACGGTGCTCAGGGTATCCAAACATTAGCTTTTAATTCCGTCGTCGAACGTCGTCCGCTGCAGTAGCTTCTTCCCCTGACCAACCACGAGTGTTGTGTTGGTTGGAGGGGGGTGGGGGGAAGTCTTTAGTGACACTGCGCTGCTTTGATCTCGGCCGCGACCCGAACGAGCGAAGGTCGGGAGGGGGGAGGGCTGGGGCGTGCGCGCAGATGCATGTGTGTGTGTATGTGTGTGTGTGTGTGTGGTGCGT
>JABMCL010000344.1:342500-348039 GCA_018857735.1 Alviniconcha marisindica | reverse complement strand
AAGAAAAAAAAAAAGGAGGAAAAAAAAATAAAAAAAAAGGGGAAAAAAAAGAAAAAAACAAAACACACACAACAAACACAACAACAACAAAACAAGAAGAAGAAGAACAACAGCAACAACAGCAACAAAACCCAAAAACAACCAACCAATAAAAAATAAAATAAATATCAACAGACAGATAAAAACAACTATATAACAAAATATATTTAAAAAAAAACTACAACAAATAAAACAAGTTAGTAAATTAGATTTTAACGTCCTGTCAACAATGATATAATTTTAAAAATAATATATAAAACAAATAAAGAAAAAAGAATTGACATGCTGGAGTAAGACAACTGATAGCTGCTTTGTTGACAACTGATAGCTGCAGTGATAAAACACAATATGTGAAATGCAAATATCCTGTAAAAATAATACCTTAATATGGCGATGACCGTTTGAAAGCTGTCCACACATAGACAAACGCTGAAAATGAAAACGAAAAAAAGGGTTAAAATATATATAAACACAACACACACACACACACCACACACACACACACACACACACACACACACACACACAAACACAGACAAAACAGCCTAAACAACAACAGCAACAAACAAACAAGAAAAGCAAGCGCAAAAGCTACAACAAAATCAGTCTAAAATACACAAGCCGAAGCAATAAAGGAACATCAAAGTCCGGAGTAACCAAAAAACAAACAAACATAAAAACATAAAAACAAAACAAAACAAAAAGCAACGAAGGAGACTAGGCAGTAAAACGATGGACAGGTGTTTGGGAGACAAAGAACAACAAAACAAAAAAAGAAAGCAAACAATAACCGTTGCACAACGCGTGAATGAACAATACCATAAAATGATAATATTGAGCACGTGCGCTGCGTCACCGTTTGAAAACTTATCCGACTATCCGGCACAAATGGGAAGGACAAACAGTAACGCTAATGGAAATAACTAGGCGAAAATAATACACAAAGAGCACATATCAAAAAACACCACACCGCACATTGTACTATGTTTGTAGGTCTTTATGATGAATTTTGCCGCTTATGATTAAAAGAAAACGGTACATGCATACCAATATGTACATGCCATAAAACATCCCACCGCACATTGTAGAATGTTTTGTAGGTCTTTGTGAATTTTGCCGCTTATGATTAAAAGGAAACGGGACATACATACCTCTGTACATACCATAAAACATGACACAGCGCATTGTATAATGTTTTCTAGGTCTTTAAGAATTTTTTGTTGGTGTGTCTTTGTTCTCTCTCTCTCTCTCCTTCTCTCTCTCTCTCTCTCTCTCTCTCTCTCCTCTCTCTCCTCTCTGTCACTGTCTCTCTGTCACTGTCTCTCTGTCTGTCTCTCTGTCTGTCTCTCTGTCTGTCTCTCTCTCTCTCTGTACGCTGATTTCAGTACTGACCTCGTGCGCACAAAGCGTATGTACGAACCTGCTTTCATGTAAAGGCTATACACAGGATATATATCGCACGCATTTCCGTTTACCATTAACGGACTACACAAACTACACAGACTACAAAACTTCATGCAAACTACGGATAAGACGAATACAAACTGCGGATACTGCCGGCGAAGTCAGTTCGGATTACACGACCTGTTCAAACTATATTATGCAATCGCACGCACTTCCGTGCATGCACTTGTTCATGCAAACCGTTGCGCACAAGACTGATACAAACTGCGGACAAGACTGATACAAACTGCGGACAATACTGATACAAACTGCGGACAAGATGGCTACAAACTGCGGACAAGACTGATACAAACTGCGGACAATACTGATACAAACTGCGGACGAGGATGGCTACAAACTGCGGACAAGACTGATACAAACTGCGGACAAGACTGATACAAACTGCGGACAAGACTGATACAAACTGCGGACAAGACTGATACAAACAGCGAACAAGACTGATACAAACAGCGGACAAGACCTTTACAAACTGCGGACAAGACTGATACAAACTGCGGACAAGATTGATACAAACAGCGAACAAGACTGATACAAATAGCGGACAAGATGCCATTAGTGACGGATCTCCGGATATAATGCATAACCTGTCATTCAAACTGTAAAGTACACTGCACTCTCAGCAGTCGCACGTATTTCCGTTTACCATTATGTAGATGTAATACAGACAACGAACGGGCAACACAACACAGAGAGAGCCGGTTTGACCTAGCGGTAAGGCGTTAGGCTGGTAAGCAGAGGGACCTCGGTTCGTATCCGCTTCGGCTCTCCTTTCTCTTCACAAGTTGTGGTCTGTGGACACTGTCTTATGACTTTGTCCCTCACAATTAATGAAACATTAAAATGGCTCTCATCGTTGCCCATCTTAACGCAGATGTCATTCTGGTGGAGACAGTGTAGCGATAGGTATACATTCTACCTCTTCCCCCCACCTCCATACTCCCTTCTCCCCCTTCTCCCCGTCCCTAATAAGCCTTATGGTTTCGTGTGGACGTTAAGCACCGTGTTTACTTACTTGGCTAACACGGATAAGCCATACGACATTGCACAGGGCCGGAAACAGACAACGGGCGCCTTCACAAGTGACACAACTGAAGCAGAAAGCGGAAGTAAAGTGACAACAACGCGGCAAGCCGAGTCTCCGATCTCGGGAGATTTCAAAAGCACAAAAGCGCCTTACGCGTGAGCGTCTTTTGCTGGAATAAATAAGTTAGCAAGTGGAATAAGCGGGTGGTGCTGGTCAATTAATCATTGCCGGCGAGAGCGTCGACACCACACGAAACGCTACTTGGCAGACGACGAGCCGTTTGGCCTCAGTTAGACAGCGGCAGGAGAAATCTAGCGAGTTAGTTAATTGTGCGCTCACCGGGTCCGTTTGTTCTAATCGTGTGAGTCGGATTGATACGGGAGGAGACAGGGCGCGGTGTTGGTTAGATTGTGAAATTAGACGGGGAGAAAAATAATGTGTAAAGTGTTAGAAACAATAAAAACGAAAACATACGAACAAACAAATCAAACAAAACCAAAAAAATACTAGCAAGAAACCATCCCGAACAGTAAAACGATTGTGTTTAAAACATGACACTTTGTGTGTGTGTGTGTGTGTGTGTGTGTGTGTGTGTGTGTGTGTGTGTGTGTGTGTGTGTGTGTGTGTGTGTGTGTGTGTGTGTGTGTGTGCGTGTGTGTGTGTGTGTGGGTCTTTTGAGAGAGAGATGAGAGAGAGAGAGAGAGAGAGAGAGAGAGAGGAGAGAGAGAGAGAATGAATAAATACGTTGTGAAAGCTTGATTGCATGGAATTTCTGTATACGATGGTGGCGGGGGGGGTGGGGGGTGGCGGGGGGGGGGGGTCGTTCATTTAATGCTATATTTCCACGAATACTGGGTTCATTTCTGGATTGATCGCTGTCTTTTTTTGTAGGTCTGCTGAATTTCTTAGCAGCCGACCCACACGGACAGCTTAATATATCTATTTACATGGTGTATAAACATGTTTAAGCCATATGCTTTTTCTGGGAACCGGTCCCCATATATTTCACACTGCATTGCTCTCTCTCTCTCTCTCTCTCTCTTGTCTCGGTCTGTCTGTCTCTCCCTCTCCCTTTCTCTCTCCCACCCCTTTTATCTCTGTCTGTCTGTCTGTCTGTCTGTCTGTTTCCCTCCCCTTCTATCTGTGTCTATCTGTCTGTCTCTCCCTCTCTTTTTCTCTCACTCCCCTTCAGTCTCAGTCTGTCTGTCTGTCTGTCTCTCGTTCTCTCTTTCTCCCCTTCACCCCACCCCCCACCACCCCCCCCCCCCCCCCCCCCCCCCCCCCCCCCCCCCCTCCCACCCGCCTTTCTCTGTCTCTCACTCTCTCTCACTCACCAGTCATAACGTTATGAGCATATCTAAGCTGGTTCACGCTGAAGTGAGCACAATCACAATGATGGTGGCTGTAGCGATAAACAACCATATATTATTCAGCACCGCCCCGGAGCTGGCTCACGTTGCCAGTGACAGTTTATAGTTACTCGCCATCTCCTCCCACGAAACGATCTCTGTCTCTATCTCTGTCTCTGTCTCTGACTCTGTCTCTCTCTCTCTGTCTCTGTCCCTCTCTCTCTCTCTCTCCCCCCCCCCCCCTCTCTCTCTCTTTCTCTGTCCATCTGTGTGTGTGTGTGTGTGTGTGTGTGTGTGTGTGTGTGTGTGTGTGTGTGTGTGTGTGTGTGTGTGTCTCTCTCTCTCTCTCTCTCTCACTCTCTGTCTGTGTCTGTCTGTGTCTGTCTGTCTGTCTCTGTCTCTGTCTCTGTCTCCTGTCTCTCTGTCTCTGTCTCTCTGTCTCTCTCTCTGTGTGCAGATCCATATATATATTATATATCGAGAGAGATATGGGTTGAATAAACTGTGCCGTATTCTCCCAATTAGGGATTTTTCGTTGTTTATTATTATTATTATAGTGTACAAACAGCTTTTTAACAGTATTGTTTACCCACTAGCTGTAAAAGCACACAACGTACTAGATCTAGATCATAATTATTATAAATTTTTTTTTTTTAAATGCGTTACTGTCTGTGCAGCTAGATCTAGTTTTTGCCCTTTTGTAGGCGCGCTTTCATTATTTCTCTCTTTATATAAAAATATACACAAGTGAAAAGAAATTAAGACAATAAGATGAGTTAAACTGTCCCCTATATTTCGGCTTCGGCCTTCTTCGTTGGGTGGGGATTTTAATCGCACTGTGACTTGAAAAACAACAAACAAACAAACAAAAAGCACACACACAATTTAAATAACAACAACAACAACAACAAAACACACGTACAATCCACAACATGCTGACAAAAGCTCACAGTGTAAACAACTCTTCCTCTCCCCCCCCCCCCCCCCCCCCCTCACCCTCACCCCTACCACCCACCCCCACCCCCGTTTTTAAAAGTTATATATGCATTTCTTATATGTATACTCTGTACATATATCTGTTGAGACGGGTACTGTGCACGCTGGGTAGACTATGTATACAATCGTACGCTAGAGACGAACACACGCCACACCACACCACGCCACACCACACCACACCACAACTTCTCTCTGAAACTAATGCGGTCCGAAGGGGCGTGAAATCCCGGCGAACTGGACTCCGTTGCTTATCAAATCGAGCGCGCCCACGTTGAGCGGCGGGAGCGGGAGAGCTCGATGATGCGCAGATAATGAGCGACTTGATTAGATTTCAATCGTCTCTGCTGATTGGGGCTGGGCTTGTTCCTGTCGAGGCCACTTCACTTTACGGGCGCCCGCTTTTCGCGTGCGCGGCTCGCGTAGTGGATTTATTTTCATTTTTTTTTTTTTTTTAGTTATATATATATTTTTTTAAAACATTTTTGTGGGATTTTTTTTTTTTTTTTTTTTTTTTTTTTTAGGTGCTAATCTCAGGTCGGAGACTGAAACGATTATAATATATACACATTTATATGTAAGCTGTGAGCTTTTGTCAGCATATATCTATATCTATATATATCTATCTATATATATATGTGTATAGGTCGAAATGTAGTGAAAAAAACAA
>JABMCL010000344.1:322500-337500 GCA_018857735.1 Alviniconcha marisindica | reverse complement strand
TAGTTCTTGCTGAATATTGGGTACTGGAGGATTTGAGTCACAGGGTATTTGTAGTTCTTGCTGAATATTGTGTACTGGAGGATTTGAGTCACAGGGTATTTGTAGTTCTTGCTGAATATTGGGTACTGGAGGATTTGAGTCACAGGACTTGAAGCTGCATATGGCCATTTTTTGTTGTTGAAGATATTATTTGAATATTGTTTGTACTGTATTTGTTTTATTATATTTATATTTTTGTGTGATTATTATTGTAATTATTATTGATGGTTTTCGTCATGGTTTGCCACATTCGACCATGATGTTGTCTTTCAAGCAAGCTCCTTGTTTTATTTTAAAGTTGAAGTGATTCTCTGTTTGTCTCTATGAGTTTCCTTCTGTCTCTGTTGAGTTGATTAATCTATGGTAGGTTATTAATTCAGTTGAAAACAAATGATGATGATGTGGGGCTTCGTGTCCTCGGATGTGGGGTTGACATATTAGGGACAAACTGTAAAACAAATAACGGAAATTGTAATTAAGCGTTAGTGATTAATAAAATTAAAAAAAGGTATCTGACATTAACTAGCATGCCAGGTGATGCTTATTATAGGCGATTCAAATGGCTGTTGTTCTGTCCCTTGTATACATCAATGATGTGACGTCAATCGAGCCGCGCTATTAATTCCCTTTGTTTGAAAATTGGAGTATATTAAGCAGTACAAGTCGTGGTACTTATCACTTAATAAATTAATTTGATTGGTCAATAATTAACTACCGAGCTTTAAAAAAGCTCAGGCACGCGCGCGCACGCGCACAAACACCTACGTATGGATGTTAATCTTATTTAAAACTTCATGTAATTCAAGATCCAGTTTTTGAAAATCGTTCACGCCAATAAAGTGATTGAGTGAAACTGAAATTTCATTGCAGTGTTTTATGATAAAGTACACAGGGACTAGATCAAACTGTTTGACCTGTAATAACCCAATAACCTTTTTTTAAGCGCGCACACGCGCGCGCGCACACACACACACACACACACACACACACACACACACACACACACACACACAAACAAAATTAGATCACAAGATAAAGCACACATTGCTAAACAAAATGAGTTTATTATTAGTACATTATACAGAGGTATTATCCCACCCCCCCATCCCCCCTCCCGAATGTGCTGTTTGTGAATGTTGTTTGATTATTCATTTTTGTAGGTTATTACACTTTTCACTGATTTAAAAAAAAATTAATGCTTTGTTTAAAATTTTATTTTTCATTTTAGAATATATTTTGGGACTTATGTTTTAGAGCCATCGAATGTTGCTCTTATATATAATATATATATATTATATATATATATATATATATATAATATATATATATATATATATATATATATATATGCACCATTTCATGACCACCCTCGCACGGCAGAATTTTCACTCCCACTTCAGTCCTATTAACTGATCCATCATTGACAGCTCAGCTATAGTCACCCCCCCTCCTCCTCCTCCCATCTCCCCCCCCCCCCCCCACCCGACCCTTACCCACCCCCATCCCTTACCCCCCCCCCTGCCCCCTGGCCTCAGAAACGCTTCAATCAGTGTCTCGTCAAACTGGGCTTTCGTGACTTGTTCACAAGCACCTACACATGTTCTTGACCGTAACCATAACACTCTCTCTTGTCTCATTGCAGGTCTGAGCTCGCCCCCGTCTCATGACCGGACGGCGAATCTGAAGAGGTTTTAAACCCAGGACCCTTCAGCTTCAACGACATTGCGAGTTTCAACTGACTGGCGAGTTTCACTGAAGTCGGCTGCCTTGCCTCCACTGATACAGGACGTCAGCGGTTACTTACACCTGTTCTTCAAAGTGACAAGAGTGCGAGTGTACACCCCTATAAATATAATTATATCGTCCGCAAGCGAAGCCACTGACTGAAAAAGATCGTTGCCGATGACGGAAAAGTGACATCGAATTTGGAAGGCAGCAGCTTTCTGTAATTTTATAACAATCGCAAGCCGCACGTGTGTCTACTGCAAGAAGAGAACGTGTTTCACGTGCAACACGAGTAGTTCTTATTATTAGTTTTTTGTTTTGTTTTTATTGGGTGTTTGTCGCTCACTCGCGCAAGTTGTTTGCACGTGGCATATTACTTTGTCGCTCATTGTGCAAGGTTAGTAAGAGGCTAATAATCCTGTTGGCGTGAACTTCAAAACTGCGCAGTCAGATTTTTTCCCACCTCCTGGACTGCAGACCTTCAATTTTCTCGGACAAAAAACACCAGAAGAACAATTCTTGTACAATTTTCCCAGAGAAATATATTACTATACAGTTTGGATTTTTTTGTGTGTTGGTTACCGAGCGCGGCCGACATATACGCCTTATAAAGTCCTAAAAAAAGCAAGGGGAAAAAAAAAAAAAGAAAAAAAAAAGCAGGCACCGTTTTCTCAAGACGTCAGAAACGACCTGTCATAAAACGTCGGTGTATGTTTTTGCCCACCCTTGCTTTTTTTCCTTCTCGGTTCGCCTTGTGACTTGCGAGTTTTGGTGGTGTGTCGCTTTGGCGAAGATTGATGTGGGTTATTTGAGACGCCTAGAAGGAAAAACAACTCCAAAACGGCCCCCAAAACCGCGCAGTCTACCACAGACTGTACTGCTTAACCTTCGCATTTTCCCCTTTGCTTTTGTGTTTTCATTCAGTCGGAGTAGGGGCATATAATATATATGTAACTCAGTCGCTTCGTAAGGATACATTTGGTTCGGATTTTCGTTTCCCCACCGCATTTATTTTGTAGTATCACACTCTATACACGCTGACTATAAACGTGTCGAATTTCAAACATCGTGTGAACTTGGCCCTGTTAGTGTTATTGTCAGTACAAGCCTACGTCGATTGTTCTCTTTCTCTTTGGCCACCACGAAAACTGAACGCATTTTGAAGAGAACCGTGGAAATCTGACGCCAGGATTTTCAAGAGCTTTACATTATTCATCCAGAAACTATTCCGGATCTTTCAGCAAGCATCGGCGCCAAATCCTTCTTCCGACGAAAGATTAGGTTTATGTGGTTCGTGTCAGTACGATTTTTAGTCGTGGAATAACTGTTTATGCTGCTGGGCTTTGAGCCTCTGAAAATAACTTTGTTTTTGTGGTTTTCTAAGTCGTGAAGTGACTGTATGTTGCACGGGTTTCGACCGGTGAAATTGCTGTGGTGTACGGCCTTGAGATAACTTCGTTTTGTAGTGTACGGCACGGCGCTGAGACATCAAAGAACTGTCTATGTTGCACAGCTTCGAGCAGTGAAGTTGTCACGGTTTTGAGAAGTGAGATAACCTCTCTCTTCCTTTTTTTTTCTTTCTCTCTCTCCGTTGGTGGCGTACGGCGTTGAGCCGTGAAATAACTGCCCATGTTGCACAGCTTCGAGCAGTGAAGTTGCTACGGTGCTGAGACGTGAGATAACCTCTTCTTCTTTTTTTTTCATTGGTGGCGTACGGCTTTGAGCCGTGAAATAACTGTGCAATGTTGTACGGCTTTGAGCCGGGAGATAAAAACATGAGCACCATGGCTGACCAGCACCACACGCCGGCAGCCTGGCTCCCACACGAAGCCAGCCGGGTGGCGAACGGGTACGATGCGGCCGCCACGGGTATGCTGCCCTCCGAGGACATCAGTGACATGTTCTTTCCTCACTCCTTGGATTCCAACGCCGGCCACATGAACGCTGGCTACTACTCCTCGTCGGCAGCAAGAGCTGTGCAGGCTTACAGAAATCCTCACGGTGAGTGGAATAGGATCATTGTTGATACATCGTCCTTGCCTCATACCATACTTACGTTGCATAACACTGAACGGAGCTCTGGAAGCTGCGTGAAAATGAAAGTCGGGGTTGGCCGTCCGTGATGGGGTCCCCGTCCCTGATGGTCCGTAGGGTATCTATGGATGTAGAGCAACATTGAACGTGAACCTGCAAAATAACGACATGCCACCCTATAACGCACACAGGGAAGCACTACGTCACACTAGCACGCATAGAGGAAAGCAGTATATCATCCTAACACACGCACACGCACACGCACACACACACACACACACACACACACACACACACACACACACACACGCATACCACACACACACACACACACACACACACACAACACACACACACACACACACACACACACACACACACAACACACACACACACACACACACACACATCACACACACCCTGACACACTGACACACACACACACACACACACACACACACACACACACACACACACACACACCCTGACACACTGACACACACACACACACACACACACACACACACACACACACACACACACACCTGACACTCACACACACACACACACACACACACACACACACACACACACACACACACACACACACACACACACCTCTAATGCCTTCCAAAATAATAAGTCCACCATTCACGAACAAATACCCCGCACTGCCTGCCCGCCGGCCAGCCTACACTGCATTGATACACACTCTCAAATTTCCAAGGGGAACATTTTCTGCCCAATCACCGGCAGGCAGTTGAAAGACACGCACCGTCATTATGAATCATAGGCAGTATTGTCTTAACCTTTCTCGGGCTTTCACGGCAAGCAAAAGGCGGGCTAGCTGAGCACCGCTCACGCAAGATGAAGCAAGGCTATCGGTGTTGAAAGAACACAGTTTAATTCTTTTATCTCCGTAGTGTGATGTGGCTCGGCTCTTTGCTGCGGGCTAGTATACATGACTGTAGATGCGGTGGTTTTAGACTGACGTCGAGCACTGTAGTGCAGGCAGGCATAGCGAAGATTTCCCCGTAGCGAAGAGGAAGGAGTCTTTGGGCATAGGAAAGGCGGTATAATGGTGGTTATTCCGTTTAGAGTTTTTTTTTAAATGTTATTGTGGTGGTGGTGGTAGGGTTTGTGTCAGCGTGAGCGGGTTTCGTTTTTTTTTACCGGTAAGGCGCTGTTACATATAGTGACATATGATATGTCTGCATACCTGTCTGTCTACGCACATACACGCGCGAACACACACACACTCACGCACGCACACACACACACACACACACAACACACACACACACCACACACCACACACACACACACACACACACACACACCACACCACACACACACACACACACACACACACCACACACACACACACACACACCACACACACACACACACACACTGACACACACACACACACACTGACACACACCACACACACACACACATATGCACACCACACATGCACACACACACACACATAAACATCAACACCCACACACACCACACCACACACACACACACACAACACACACACGGCGCCGCGCGCCACAACCCACCGTGTGTGGTGTGTGTGTGTGTGTGTGTTGTGTGTGTTGTGTGAGAGTGAGCAAACAGCGTCGCGCCGTCTGGCCGGACAAGTGGCTGGCACCAAGGGGGTCTCTCCGTCTCATATGGAGTTTTTTCTTCTCACCGCCAACACATATATAATTTTCTTCCCAGGCACATACATTCTGCGGAGGCCGGTTCTTTTTTCTTTCTTTCTTTTTTCTTTTTTTGTCAGACCCCCCCCCCCCCACCCCCACACCCGTTCAAAAAAAAACAAAAACAAAAACAAAAAACACAAACCCCCCCCCTCCCCCCCCCCCCCCCCCCCCCCCAAAGCCTTACGTGTGCTGGCTTCAGTCAGTTATGTAGTTTTGCATGCTTTCTTCTCTTCCCCCTTCCTGTCTGTCTGTCTGTCTGCCTGTTTGAATCTGTCTGTCTGTCTGTCTGTCTCAGGCCATCTCGTTGTCTCTTTCTGTCGCTCACTGTCTGTCTCCCTGCCTGTCTCTCTCTCAGGCCCTCTTTCTGTCTGTCTCTGTCTGTCTCTGTCTCTGTCTCTCACACTCTCTCTGTTTCACTCTCTCCCTCTCGGTCTCTCTGTCTCAGTCTCTTCTGTCTCTTGCTCTGACTCTGTCTCTCGTCTGTCTGTCTGTCTGTCTGTCTTCTCTGCTTCTCTCTCTGTCGCGTTCTCTGTTCAGCTACGTCTCTCTCTTCCGTCTCTCTCGGTGTCTCAGTCTTTCTGTCTCTTTGACTCTGACTCTGTCTCTCTTGTCTGTCTGTCTAGTCTGTCTGTCTTCTGTCTCTCTCTGTCGCTTTCTCTCTCTCAGCTAGTCTGTCTCTCTCCGTCTCTCTCTGTGTCTCAGTCTTTCTGTCTCTTTGACTCTGCTCTGTTCTCTTCTTGTCTGTCTGTCTATCTGTCTGTCTGTCTGTCTCTCTCTGTCGCGATTTCTCTCTCTCAGGCTATGTGCGTGTCTCTCTCCGTCTCTCTCTGTGTCTCAGCCTCTCTTACCTGTCTGTCTCTTCTGTCTCTGCTCTGTCTGTCTGTCTGTCTCTCTCGTGGGTTTCTCTCTCTGCTTGTCTGTCTCTTGTCTCTCTCTTTTCGTCTCTTTCTGTCTCTCTCGGCTATGTGTCGTGTCTCTCTCGCGTCTCTCTCTGTGTGCTCTCGTCTCTCTTGTCTGTCTTTTTCTTGACTCTGACTCTGTCTCTTCTTGTCTGTCTGTCTATCTGTCTGTCTGTCTGCTCTCTCTGTCGCGATTTCTCTCTCTCAGGCTATGTGCGTGTCTCTCTCCGTCTCTCTCTGTGTCTCAGTCTTTCTGTCTCTTTGACTCTGACTCTGTCTCTTCTTGTCTGTCTGTCTATCTGTCTGTCTGTCTGTCTCTCTCTGTCGCGATTTCTCTCTCTCAGGCTATGTGCGTGTCTCTCTCCGTCTCTCTCTGTGTCTCAGTCTTTCTGTCTCTTTGACTCTGACTCTGTCTTCTTGTCTGTCTGTCTATCTGTCTGTCTGTCTTCTCTCTCTGTCGCGATTCTCTCTCTCAGGCTATGTGCGTGTCTCTCTCCGTCTCTCTCTGTGTCTCAGTCTTTCTGTCTCTTTGACTCTGACTCTGTCTCTTCTTGTCTGTCTGTCTATCTGTCTGTCTGTCTTCTCTCTCTGTCGCGATTTCTCTCTCTCAGGCTATGTGCGTGTCTCTCTCCGTCTCTCTCTGTGTCTCAGTCTTTCTGTCTCTTTGACTCTGACTCTGTCTCTTCTTGTCTGTCTGTCTATCTGTCTGTCTGTCTTCTCTCTCTGTCGCGATTTCTCTCTCTCAGGCTATGTGCGTGTCTCTCTCCGTCTCTCTCTGTGTCTCAGTCTTTCTGTCTCTTTGACTCTGACTCTGCCTCTTCTTGTCTGTCTGTCTATCTGTCTGTCTGTCTCTCTCTCTCTGTCGCGATTTCTCTCTCTCAGGCTATGTGCGTGTCTCTCTCCGTCTCTCTCTGTGTCTCGTCTTTCTGTCTCTTTGACTCTGACTCTGCCTCTTCTTGTCTGTCTGTCTATCTGTCTGTCTGTCTCTCTCTCTCTGTCGCGATTTCTCTCTCTCAGGCTATGTGCGTGTCTCTCTCCGTCTCTCTCTGTGTCTCAGTCTTTCTGTCTCTTTGACTCTGACTCTGCCTCTTCTTGTCTGTCTGTCTATCTGTCTGTCTGTCTTCTCTCTCTGTCGCGATTTCTCTCTCTCAGGCTATGTGCGTGTCTCTCTCCGTCTCTCTCTGTGTCTCAGTCTTCTGTCTCTTGACTCTGACTCTGCTTTCTTGTCTGTCTGTCTATTGTCTGCTGTCTGTCTCTCCTGTCGGATTTCTCTCGTCTCAGGCTTGTTGTCTCTGCTTTCTGTCTCTTGAGCTCTCTGCTCTCTGCCCAGGCTCTCGTACTCTCTGTGACTCTCTTTCATTTCTGAGGGTGACGTTCATTGTCAGCCAATCTGCATATTGTAATCGGTGTATCCGCGAAAAACAACGGAACGTGCATTAATTTTTGAAACATAAAATAAAGCTTTGCATTAACTCTTAATTAATTTTAAACAACAGGCAGAGGAAAGACCCTAGAGGAGAAATCTGTATGGCCCTATGACGGGCTACATGCGGGTGATAATTGAGGGAGCACCCTGCTGTAGGATTAATATTCAGATCTCTTCCCAAACGTCATTGTTGTTGGCACGTGTGTCTTTAGACACGCCCTCTCCCCAAGTATGTCATCGTTAGTTGAAAAAAACGTAAGAGAAGAAACTGTAATGCAGGTGACACACGAAGTTGTTGTTTCTCTCTCTCTCTCTCCTCTCTCTCTCTCTCTCTCTTCTCTCTCTCTCTCTCTCTCTCTCTCTCCCCAACCCGCGGCAACCCCGCGCGCGCGTGCACATATGCACATACACACACATGCACACACACACACACTCTCTCTCTCTCTCATCTCTCTCTCTCACACACACACACACACACACACACACACACACACACACACACACACACACACACACACACACACACACACACACACACACACACACACACGCACACACCCCTGCTCTACCTCTACCCTACCCCCCACCCCACACAGTCACTGATTCATTCATTCACTCACTCACTCATTCCCTCCCTCACCGACCGAGAGACTGAATGACAGAGAAACTTAGTGGTGGTGGTGTACGTAGCCTAGTGAAGTGTAGTAGTATTTACGGTGTGTGTGCGTGTGCGGAGAGTTCCCTGCAATTACCCAGGCCGACAGTCTGGCGGGACTCGCCGAGCCATTGAAATTCAAACCCCGAAATAAGTGCCGTAACTTTGCCCCCTCCAACCCGCCGCGGCTCCAACGCGAACCTCGACCAGTTCTGCACAGGGCTTATTTACGGCCTTCAGCACGTGAGAACTGGCTGAAAAGTCGCTGTGCTTGTTGTACAGTCAGCCACTGCGTGTGTATGTGTGTGTGTGTGTGGGGGGGTGGGGGGGGGGGGGGGGGGGTGGGGGGTGGGGTGGTGTGGTGTGTGTGTGGTGTGTGTGTGTGTGTGTGTGTGTGTGTGTGTGTGTGTGGGTGTGTGGTGTGTGTGTGTGTGTGTGTGTGGTGTGTGTTGGTGGTGTGTGTGTGTGTGTGTGTGGTGTGTGTGTTGTGCGTGCTCGGTGTGTCAGTTGTGTCTGTGTCAATCGGGGATTAATATGTAGGCTGTCACGTAGTGTAGGTTAGGTCGTTGTCCCTTGTTGTCACAGTGTGCTGGTGTCCCAGAGCCAGAGAGACACACACTACACAGGCTGGCACTGACACACACTGACGCACGCACGCTCATACTCGCCCACACACACACACACACACACACACAGCGCCACTGACACACACGACGCACCACCTCAACTCGCCCACACACACACACACACACACACACCACACACACACACTACACAGGCTGGCACTGACACACACTGACGCACGCACGCTCATACTCGACAACCACCACACACACACACACACACACACACACACCACACAACACACACACACACAACCACACACACCACTACATAGGCTGGCACTGACACACACTGACGCACGCACGCTCATACTCGCCCACACACACACTCTCTCTCACACACACACACACACACACACACACACACACACACACACACACACACACACACACACACACACACACACACACACACACACACACTGTGACAAGAAGAAAAAACTGAATAGTCATTCAGTAATAAGGCCACACTGAGTGTTATGTTTTATGACAGGACTGAAATATCGAATTGAAAAAAGTGACTATTCACGTTTGAAAATATCTATCTATCTATCTATCTATCTATCTATCTATCTATCTATCTATCTATCTATCTATCTATCTATCTATCTATCTATCTATCTGTAGTGTTACAATTGTATGTATTTTATGTGCCACATTTAGTTTTCTGTATAATGAACAGAAAGTGAATGTTCGTCAATGAATAGTTGTTTGTACAGGTCAGACTCTGTTTTCTGTGTTATGACAGAAAGTATAAAATGTATATAATGGGAGAAAGGTACACATTCATCAGTGAATGAATGAATCATAGCTATACAGCCCACAGTCGGGTTTCTGTGTTATGGTAGGAAGTAAAATGGAAAAATGAACAGTCAACAGCAAGCGCAAGTTCAGTTTATTACATCACGCCTACTTATTTCATTACTACACGTCATCATTATGCCAACAATCTTTCATACACCTCTACACAAAAGACACCACAGCCACAAGCAAATAAGTAGCCTACATTTCATTTTTCACCGTTTAACTGTTGTTTAAGTGTTATTCTGTCGCTTGACAAAAGGCCTAACCCCGAAAGTTTGCATCAGTATTGTGTGGTGTCATATTAAAAATGCGTTCTTTGTAACCGTTTATGTGTTTGGATTCAGTTTTTGGGGTCCACACATCCCTTTCATCCCCTTCCCCCACCTTCTTTAATTTCTCTGTGTAAAATATAATATGCATTCTTTCGTAGCTAACTTGTGTTTGCTGGTCGTAGCGTGTGAATGCGTCCGTACACTTATCGATTCAGCACATGCAGGAATGCAGGAATCATTAAAATGCGATAGTAGATGTGTAGAACCCAACACCATCGTAATACAAGCTTGGACTAGCACAGTGTAGATAAAGAGGTAATGAAACAGAAGACGACCATGTGCCGTTTTTACACCTTCTCTCTATCTCCTCCCCCCCCCCCCCTCCCGTTTCTCCACCTCTCTCTCTCTCTCTCTCTCCCTCCCTCTCTCTCTCTCTCTCCATCTCTCTATACTGATATACTGTATTATGAGAGCATCGTTCATGAGGTGCATGTCTAATGTGTGATGTTAGAAAACTCTTGAATACACCCCACCCCCCCCTTTAAACGGGTCATAAACGCCATTTTATCATATCAGTTATGTCGCAGTGGAGCTTATGCATCTATAAACATTAACTGGGTGTGATGCGTGTGGCTCGGCTCCGCTCACGTCCTTTCCCAGTACTGACGGCATTTTTACAAACTGAAGGGGAAAAAGAGAGAGATAGAGAGAGAGAAGAGAGAGGGGGGGGGGGGGGGGGGGGGGGGGGGGGGGGAAGAGAGAAAAAAAGAGGCGAAAATATTAAAGAAAAAAGAAAAGAAAAAACACACACGAAGCAAATCAGACAGTAAACTAACACAACACACACACACACACACACACACACACACACACACACACACAGCACGCACGCACGCACGCAGCAGCGCGCGCCCACACACACACACACACACCACACACACACACACACACACACACCACACACACACACACACACACACACACACACACACACACACACGCCAAAAAGCCAACCAAAGAACGAAACGAAAAACAACAAACAAACAAGCAAACAAACAAAATACAAGACAGAACGAAAAACCTACGACCCCCCCACGTCGCCCGCCCGCACGTATGGATTCAACTTTCAGCAGTTACGAAAATTAGACTTCCATGTGTATGTATATATATATTTTGTCATGTTAAATTTCAGCATTTATGAGAATTATTCATTACAGTATTTGTGTCGTTAATTTTCAGCAGTTAAGAAAATCATTCTTTGCAGTATTCGGTGCGGCTTTAAATTTCAGCGGTTTGCGAAAATTATACTTTGCAGTATTTTATAACTTAAATTTTTAGCAGTTATGAAAATTATTCTCCGCCGTATTTTGTTGCTTTAAATTTCAGCAGTTACGAAAATGATACTTTGCAGCATTCAGTGTGGCTTTAAAGCTCAGACCTTGTCAAAACTATTATTTGTAGCATTTTTAGTGTGGCTTTAACTTTCAAGTGTGATTTTTATTTTTATGCTTTGCAGTATTTTGTGGCTTTAAATTTCAGCAGTTACGAAAATGATTCTTAGCAGTATTTTTTTGGAGCTAAACCAGAACATGAAGGGAGTAGGATTCTCTCTCTCTCTCTCTCTCTCTCTCTCTCTCTGTTCCCCCCCCCCCCTCCCCCCTCCCCTTTGGATTTACTCTGTTTAAGATTTTCGAGATCTAAATGTAACGCCTGAAGAATTAATGACTTGTTCGTTTTTCCGACACTTCAACCTGAAATTTTATATAGCGTGAATGGCATAATCTAGTGCATTGAGGTTTTGTTTTTTGCGAAAAGATTTGCGCTCTAGAAGAGCTATCGATTACTATATTTATTGTTATTATCAAGTTGTTACTAACAGGCATTTCTGCTTTTATGATTGATTTGCCTCCACGGTTCATTTGACTTCATTTTTTTCTCTCCCTCCCGCAATCCTCCTCACTGAAACTAGACACACTACACCGCTCAGGGCTGTATCTCTGCTGAAACACACGTTGCCGTGTAGCACGAACAATGACTCAGTTTCTGCTCATCGCGATCTGATGATACATCGACGCACTGACCGAAGTCTTGACGCATATTAGTGGTATTAAATGCGCACAGCTCAAAACTTGTGAGTCTCAGTGACGCACTGGTCGCCAATGTGGTGCGTATGGCATCCATTCAGCGCGTCTTTGGCAGTATTTCGTGGCTTTAAACCAGAAAATGAATCTCTCTCTCTCTCTCTCTCTCTCTCTCTCTCTCTCTCTCTCTCTCTCTCTCTCTCTCTCTCTCTCCCCCCCTCCCATCCACAACGCCTCCCTCTCCCTTTCACGCACATTTATGCGTAATAATTATTACTGCAGGTATTCGTGCATTTTTTAAATTAAAAAAAAAGTAAGTAATTTAAAAACATTTTTATATATAAATAACCCTCACACGACCGTCGAGGTCTGACGACCGCGTATTTAATACCGTCAAGTAACCAACTAACTAACCAACTAGCTAACCAACAGACTAACGGCCATAAGCAGCTATCATGCTAGCAACATGCTGGTCCATCGGTCGGCATGTGCACCGCTTTCCGGCCGCTGTGGAACGGAAAGGAACAACCGCACGTGAAGCCGGAACACGTCAGTGGTGGGCATGCGCAGTAATCCGAGATGGAAACCGTAAGGCGACCGCATTCACAAGGGCGGGCCCTGGGGTATCAGTTTGATGATTCTACACGCGCTGTCTAGACCTTTCTGTTTCAGATAATAATAATACGTACATAGGCCACATGCATGCATACGTTTTCTATAGCGCTATTCCCCGCTCAATGCGTTTATTTGAACGAGTTTTATCATTGACGTTTGATTCAGTCAGTCCTCGTCAGGCTACAGCTCACTAACCTCCAAAAGACAGCTTTACAATGACACAGGCAGTGATCATGAATCAAAACTGTCACTTCATGATTAATAATTATCGCTACATCATTTACAGCGCGCGCTGTGCTTTTCAGTGACACCGCGCCGGAGTTCCTGCGGTTTTCAGTGGCGTTTTTGTTTTGTTTTGTGGTCGTCATTGTTCAGTTTTTTAGTTGTTTTTTTTAGTTTTGTTTTCCAATATTATAATAGCATATTAATATCAGTTAGTTCGTTCTTGGATTTGAATGTCCCGTCTACCGCGTAGGCTCTCTCAGAACGAACAAATACTATTTTGAATCACGCGGCACTGTATGATACTGAGATTTAAAAAAATAAAAAATAAAAATAAAAATAAAAAAATAATAATAATAACCCGCATACGACCGTCGAAGTCCGACGACTGCTCATTGAATACCATCAAGTAACCAACCAGCTAACCAACTAGCTAACTAACAAACTGTAGGCCATAAGCGGCTATCCTGCTAGCATGCCGCTGTTCCATCCCGGCGCCGGCATGTGCACCGCTTTCCGGCTGTGTGGAAAAAGGCGGAAAAACCGCACGTGAAGGAACACGTGGTGGGCATGCGCCGTAAGCCGAGACTAGGGAACCGTAAGGGGACTGCCGCAGTGACAAGGGCCCGGAAATGCAGGTTAGACTGAGGGCGACACTCAACTTGACTCCCCCGCCTGGAGAGCTCTGATAAGGGGCTTAAGCCGTGACCTCTCTCCTCAGCTTGTTTGCACTGTCGCTCTTTTGTGCTTTGATAATGTAGATAGAGAACATTGCTTTCTAATCTAACGTCCAGGCGAACACTGGGGCGAGAGGATGGTGAGATGGGGGTGGGGGCCGGGGGGGGGGGGGGGGGGGGTTGAGATGCTGGGGTCTTCCAGGATGATTGCGTTTGGTGCAATAAAGTCAAGGGATAGATTAATAATAATAATTTGATGATGATAATAACACTACTGCTACTACTACTACTGCTGCTGCTGCTGCTGCTGCTGCTACTGCTGCTGCTACTTACTACTACTACTACTACTACTACTACTACTACTACTACTACTACTACTACTACTACTACTACTAAATAATAATAATAAAAGTCGTATGTAATAAACACAAATCCAAAATGAAGCTCTAAGCTCCTCACTGACCTGAACAAAAGAAGAGTAACTGATTATCATTGATCTATATAATAAGCATATACTCTCAAATAAGCATATTGCTTTTGTGTTTCCTGTACTTGTTTGCTGAACTTATGATTAATACATTTGTTATTAAAAAAAAGAAGATAAAAAAATAAAAAAATAAAAAGGATTTTTTTAAATATCATACAATGCGTGATTTAAAATAGTGTTGTTTGTTCTGAGTAACCCTATGCAGTTGACGGGACATTAAAATCCAAGAACTAACTAATTTTATACTATTATAATACTAGCAAAAACAAAGAAAGAAACAAACAAAAATGTTTTTTGTTTGTTTCTTTGACACAAAATACAGCAACAACAACAAAAACCATACTCATTCATGTCCTTAAAGTCAAGTGCATTTATAAATTAACAATACCGATAAATAGAAACCTCTTATTAAAAAAGAGAGAGAGAGAGAGAGAGAGAGAGAGAGAGAGAGAGAGAGAGAGAGAGAGAGAGAGAAAAGAAAAAAGGAGAGAGAGAAAAAAAGAAAAGAAAAAAAGAAAAGAAAAAGGAAACATGCTTAGCCAACCGCGGGGGGTCGTATCAGCCATGACCGAAACACTAGTCACGCGATTGAGTCACCACTAACAAGTCTGACTCGGATTTCAAGACACACAGGTCTGGCCAGTTTACGTCAGGACAGATATATAGTCATAATAACAGATTAAAGGGCGGGTTGGTTTAGTTGACTGAGCGACGGACTTACAC
>JABMCL010000344.1:317500-320000 GCA_018857735.1 Alviniconcha marisindica | reverse complement strand
CAAGCAGCCAACACAAGCCATTGCCAAATGCACACTGACTGGCCTAGCTAGTGCAATAGGCTAAGAAATCTCGTTGGAAGTGAGATTTTAAGTTGCGCATGTGTATTTTGCACATCACTGCTTTTTCCTTCCACTGCTAAACATGCTAATTGGAAATCAAAATGCTGCTGCCACCAGCAAAATAACAAAAGACCACTGGCCTGCATAAGGGCAATACAGGTTCATAAACTATCCCGTCCCTAATAAGCCTTATGGTTTCTGTGGACGTAAAGCAACATGTTTACTTACTTACTTCACAAACTATGGACTAAGGTTTACTCCCAGAATGGGTTGACAGCTACGCTCTCTCTTCCCCCACCTCCTGGGATCTCGGTCCCTGCCAGTACCTCTTCAAGGACAAGTCGGCGTTAAGCATGGTAACCAACCAATCAGTTTGTAAAATCTGTTACACCAGTTGGTTGTTCTGTTTCCCGACACGGAGGGTGCGAAAACACGTCATTTGCGATGACGTCCTGCACGCGATTGTGATTAGGTCCGCGTCTTTGTACGGTATATCACTTTGTCGCGGAGTTCACGAAATATATGCTAGCTTTAAAAGCGTATTGTAATTAGCGCACGGAGTGAATAAATATCACTACATAGTATAATTACCACTACGCAGTTAGGAATTATTCACGCATCAACGGTTTCTGATCTCCACGTCATTTTTAATAATTATTTATCACCTGAGCGATCTACAGCGATGTCATTATTGTTGCGTTTATGTGACGTCATTCGAGCGCTAATTGAATCCCTGAGGTGTTTGATGATTCTGCACGAGCTTTATAGAGCTCAGTTCTCTTTCAGATTGCGATGATGATAATAATAATATAATAATAACAGTAACACATACATACATTTTCTATAGCGCTGATGCCCGCTGAGCGAGCTCAACGCGCTTATTTGAACGTTTGATTTTGACGTTTGATTCCTTGTCCTACGGCTCACTAACCTCCAAAAGACAGCTTTACAGTGACACAGGCAGTGACCATGAATCAAAATTGTCACTTCATGATTAATAATTATCGCTACATCGTTTGCGGCGAGCGCTGTGCTTTTGACGCGAGTTCCACCAGATCCAAACACAAAAAGGTTCAAACGAACGCTTATTTATTTTAACACGGACACACAGTATGCACATTTTCGGGAAAATCCCCTTTATCAAGCCACAAAACGACACTTAAACAACAGATAAACGGTCAAAAACTGTGAATTGTGTGTGTGTGTGTGTGTGTGTGTGTGTGTGTGTGTGTGTGTGTGTGTGTGTGTGTGTGTGTGTGTGTGTGTGTGTTTGGATCTTGTTTTAGTAAACCTTTTTGTATTTGGATCTTGTTTTACAACCTTTTTGTGTTTGGATCTCGTTTTAGAACGCTAGCAGTCATTTTGTTTTATTTTTTTCATTTTTTTTCATTTTTGTGTGTGAGTTCCACCAGTTTTCATTGGCGTTTTAAAGAGAACAAGACAATAAATCTACACACTGCTTGCCCAGTGGTTAGTTAGTTAGTTATCAGACAGTGCAAACGATCTGTGGAAAGGTTGCGCAATAATAAAGAACTAGGTTACGAGGTGCCTTGCACGTTGGGAATCCCTTCATTGACTTACTGTGGTGTAGGGGCAGCAATGTGTGTCACAGTTTATGAATGCAAAACACCCGTTGTCATACTCTTTTTCTTTTTCTCCTGTACATTATCTCTCCGACCCTCCCGACCCCCCGCCCCCCTCCTGCCACCCGCCCCCGCTCGACCTCCCCCGTCGTAATATAACGGTCATGGTTGACTGGGCGTTAAACATCAATTATCTATTTTTTTCTTTCTTTCTCTCTCTCTCTCTCTCTAGCTCCCACATGAAAGGTGTAGACACAAAAGAGTTGCGCTTTCGGATCAATAAGCACTATGACACAACACTGCACCATGACAGCATCTTTCTTTTGAAGCCACCAAAGCTCTCGTTCTCTCTCTCTCTCTCTCTTTCTCTGTCTGTCTGTCTGTCTGTTTTCTCTAGGCTTGATTATTGTAATGCTCTCCTTGTTGGCTCTCCTCTGCAAAGAGGGGGGAGGAGGGGGGGGGGGGAGGGCATGATGGGGAGGGGCGGAGCATAATTTCTGCGTCCGCAGTGCCAGTAAGCACCATGACAGTATCGTTCTTTTGAAGCCACCAAAGCTCTCTCTCTCTCTCTCTGTTTGTCTGTCTGTCTCTCTCTCTGTCTCTCTCTCTGTGTCTGTCTGTCTGTCTGTCTCTCCTCCCCTCCCCCCTCTCTCTCCCTCCCTCTCACTCTTTCCCCCCATCTCTCCCTCCCTCCCTCTCTCTCTCTCTCCCCCCCCTCTCTCTCTCTCTGTGTTCTCTCTAGGCTTGATTATTGTAATGCTCTCCTATTCCTAGCTGGCTCCCCTCTGCAAAGAAGGGTGGGGTGGTAGGAGGGAGGGGGCAGGGGAAGCGGAACGGGGAGGGGTGGTTGGTGGTGA
>JABMCL010000344.1:302500-312500 GCA_018857735.1 Alviniconcha marisindica | reverse complement strand
GAAGCGTGCTCTTCTCGCGATGATGGAGAGTGAGCGGCGATTACAGGTCCACTCACAGCATACACGGGCCTAGATCTAGATCTAAGTGTGTGACTCGGTCAGTGGTGGTGGCCGCGGTTCGTGTTGGACAGCCAGAGCGTCTGTTTGTGCCGTAAGGAACCAACGAGTGTACTTTTTCTAAATCCCTAGTCGCTGTTTTTGACTAAAGTTACTAGATGTCAGGACTGAATGTCCACTGTGCCCCCATGTGGAAAGACACTGAGACAGAGAGGCGCATACACACATACAGACATGCACATACACGCACACAGACACACATGCACAGAGAGCGAGAGAGAAGAAGAGAGAGAGAAGAGGCAGAGAGAGAGAGACGAGAAAGAGAGAGAGAGGGGAAGATTTAGAGAGAGAGAGAGAGACGAGACGCCACAAACACGGGCGTGCGCACACACACATACACCCCACGCACACTCTACAGACGGCGGGGGGGGGGGGGGGGGGGGGGGGGGGGGGGGGGTTGGGGGGGGGGGGGGGTAGAGGAGGGAGGTCATGCAGAATGCACGAAAGCAGCATACAGGAAGTCGCGTCAGCAACATAATACAAATTAGATGATTTCCGGTTTGTCCGACTGATTAGCGTGGAGACGCCAGAGCCAAATTCAAAGCTGCTACGACTCATGCATTTTGCTTTCGAATTTTCTTCATATCTTCACCAGGTTTTTGATGATCATTATCATATTTCGTATTCTTCTTCTATCGCTTGCCAGTATGTCTTTGTTGTTGTCGTTGCTTGTATTGCGTGCCTATGGCTAGATTGTACAATAAAGCACTCGAAGTCCATTTACACTGATAATTGCTTAGTCTACTTCGCACGAATTGGCTGAGCAAGTTCCTTTATTTCATACACTTTCCTTCACACGAATTGGCTGAACAAACGTTCAGTGTAAAGAGAAGGTCTGGAATTTTGAGGCCCGCCGCGAGAATGAGTCTCTGGAGAGCGCTAGTCAGCATATCTTCTCGGTTCGTTACTTGTAGACAGCCGTAGACTTTTCACAACAGATTGGGGCTGAGTCCGAACACGCCTGTTTGTTGCACAACCGAGGCTAAGGCTACACTCGTATCATCAGCGCTAACTAACAGCGTCCGCAGAAGTACCACGATGTGTGTGTGTGTGTGTGTGTGTGTGTGTGTGTGTGTGTGTGTGTGTGTGTGTGTGTGTGATCATATAGATAGGTAGGCTATAGCCGTAGGTCATCATATAAACACAAAAACAGACAGACAGACAGACAACAGACAGACAGACAGACACACACACACACACACACACACACACACACACACACACACACACACACACACACACACACACACACACACACACACACACACACACACACACACAACAACACTGATGTGCATGAACTGGCAAGAAAGACGCAGCGACAGAATATAATCTAAATAGTTATATAAGAGTGTTATGTAGTAACCGGATTTTAACATCCTGTCAACCGCTCAGGGGCAACTTAGGGCAATATATCACTGTTAAAAACGGCAGTATTTTCAGAGCTGATAACAAAACAACAACAACAACAACAACAAAACTAAAAAAAAACTGAAGAAAAAGAAGAAAGAAAAAACTGGGGAAAAAAGAAAGAAAGAAAGAAAGAAAAAGAAAGAAGAAAAAAAGGAACAAAAGAGACAATACAAGGAAGCAAACAAACAACTAAAACAAATTTTAAAAAAACTCAGTTAAACAATGATAAACAAAATATCAGTGTTAAAAACGACAGTATTTTCAGAGCTGTTACAAAAAACAAAAACAAAAAAGGAAGAAAAGAGACAATACAAAGAAGCAAACAAACAACCAAAACAAATAAATAAATGAATGTATAAACGAAGCAAAACAAAAAGACGACTAGCACTGGAGTGAAATAACGAGAAATTTACTAACGAACTGATGAATTAATCAGTATAATTTTATACCACGCACCAAAACGGATTTTAAAGAAAATAAGCGTCAGTGCTTTTACCACACCGACTAAAACAATCCAATCGCCCCCCACCTCCATCCTCACCATACCCTCAGTAATTGGGGCAGCGAGTTCGTTTAAAATGGAATTTTCAAGGGAAATCATTTGATTGCTAGTAAATGGAATTTCATTGCTAAAGGGGGCCCCAGGGGTCGCACGAAAACTTACCTGCCCTTTTTGATGATAAAGTAGGCGACCAGTTTTTGTCTTTCGTTTTTCCCTTGGTGTGTGTGTGTGTGGGGTGGTTGTGGGTTGGGTGGTTGTGGTGTTTGGTTGGGGTTGTGGGCGGGGGTTTTTTGTTGGCTCCCGGTGGGATTCTTACAACAGTCTCCTTCAAAAAATTTTCTTTTGTTATTTGGTTCGGAATTACTCCCACTCCCCAGGCCCGAACCTTGGGAATTTTTTATTTTTTTGTTTTTGGGGAAAGTTTTGTGGTTGGTGTTAGGGAGGACCCTTTTGGACTGATAAAACTGTTTTTGGAACTGTCTCTCGTTGACGCTCTGTATAGTGGTCAAAAAAAAAAGAAAAAAAAATAGATATAAAAATATCACACCTTCCAGTGGTTTTTTCTTGTCCACTTTAGAGGGGTTTTCCCCTGTAAACTGTACATTTTGGGGGGCAAGGGGTGGGGTGTTTTCTCTCCCTCTCAAAGAAGAGAGAGGGGGAGAGGGGGGGAAAAATGAAAATCCCGGGGGGGTCGGTTTTTGGAATAACCCCCTTTTCCTTTTTTTCTTTTTCCCTTCTCTTTTCTCTCTCTCTCTCTCTTCTCTCTTTCTCTCCCGGGGGGGTTTGGCCCCCGGCTAACGAGAGAGAGAGAGAGAGAGAGAGAGGGGAAAAGAGAGGGGGAGAGGAGAGAGAGAGAAGACAGACAGACAGCAGACAGACAGACAGAAGACAGACAGACAGACAGACAACGACACGAAACAAAAAGGGCAGAACAGAAGACGGACAAGACAGAAACAGAAGAGAGACACAGGAGAGAGGTAGGTGGTGGGGAGGGAAAAGGAAAAGGGGATGGGGAAGGGGAGGAGAAGGCAAGGGAGGGACGAACGTCTCAAGTCAACGAGCAATTAAAAGTCCCCGCCCACCACACACACACCTCACTACCCTAATTTATCCACCGCTCCATCGCGCGCGCTTGGTCGCAGCGGCTCACTCAAGCTTTACATGCTTGCTGGGGGTACTTTCTGTCCCCTTCTGAGAGCAAAGTCTTGTCGCTCGGCCTAATTCGGCGAGGAATCGGCGGGCCCAAATTGCCAGGCTGAGCTGATCGTGATCTTTTTGCCTGATTAAATATTGAAGATTTGGGAGATTTGTGGCTTTGGAGGCGGGGATGGTTTCTCCTGCCGTTTGGATTTGACCGTTTTGGGTGTTTTTGTTTTTGTTTTTGTTGTTTTGCTTTTGTTTTAGTTTTTGTATTTTTTGTGGTAGTTGGTTTTTTTAAAGAGAGAGAGAGAGAGGGGAGAGAGAGAGAGAGAGAGAGAGAGAGAGAGAGAGAGAAATCCGTGTGGTTCGTGTTATGCGGATAGCACTTTGCCGTTAAAATTTAGTTGAAATACTTTATGTTTTATTTATTTATTTTTGGATGGAGTGTGTCGGTTGTGGAAACACGTATTATTATTACACACAAAAGCAGATAGCCAGAAATCTTTTCCCTCATTTTTATTCGTGAACAAATTTGATTGGTAGGTGTTGGATTGCTCACCTTTATTCTCGAAGTCAGTCATCAAGTCCTTGACGTTGCAATAGCTCCTTCTTTCGTTTTGTTATTGTATACTTTGGTTTTTGTTTGGTTATGTCTTTTTTGTTCTAAGTGTGTTCATTAACTATTTTATTCTATTGTTAAATTATTTTTTATTTCGTTCCTAAAAAGAAACAAAATGCTCCGTAAAAAAAAAAGAAAAAAAAAGAAGAAGGAAAAGAACAACAAACAGCAGCAAAAACAACATCAGCAAACAAAAAACAGCAACAACGATGAGAACAACAAACAAAAAACAAGTCACTAACCAACTAAGCAACAAGAACAACAACCAGACAAAAACAAAAGGACAACAACAACAACCACAAAAAGACAACAACAACAACAAACAAAAAGACACACACAAAAACAACAACAACAACAAAAACACACACACACACAAAAAAACAGAAACAACTACAACAACAATAAATACAACAACAACACACACACACACACACACACACACACACACACACACACACACACACACACACACACACACACACACACACACACACACACACACACACACACACAGAAAAATGAAGAAGAAGGTTCAATTGTCAACAATATAAAATAGCCGCACACACAGTAAAATACAAACAGAAAGAAAATCACAATACCTCATACAACGATGCCCCACCCCACACCCCTCTCCCACCCCACATCCTTCAAGACTAGCGTGAGGGGGCTGAGAGAATTACAACAGCAAAAGAAGAAGCAGAAGAAGAAGAAGGAGAAATTCACAACGGCCAGCAAAAGAAGAAGAAGGAGAAATTCACCGGGCAACGGCCAGCAAAAAAAGAAGAAGACGAAGAAGAAGAAGGAGAAATTCACAACGGCCAGCAAAAGTTGCCGAACCCCACTCGTGAAACGGGAGGTGGCACAGATCAAGCGCTGAACGATTGGAGCTGTTTATCCTCCCAGTGATCGAAGAAGTAGCAGTGCGCCGTGCGCCTAAGCGCATGGAGATGAATTCCGGCCGCTGTTAAATATTTATGAGACTGGAAGCCGCCGTTCGCCTATCCCTGGTCACTGGCTCTGCTCCTGGGGCCGTGGCCCCTTCTCTAGCCCTCGTCTGACGCTGCCGCAGTGTTATTTATGTTCCATTGATTGCGGGGCTTGTGCAGTAATGATATTGAAGACTCTCTCTCCCTCTCCCTCTCTCTCTCTCCCCCTCTCCCCCTCCGCCCCCCCTCCCGCCTCCCCCACCCCCACCCCAATCTCCTCACCGCCCCACCCAGGTTTCGCCCGTTCGCTTCTGCGTCGAAGGAGACACCGGCTCTATCAATAGAACCCTCCCCCCACCCCACCCTTCCCCCGTCCCTCTACAAACGAGACGAACAGCATTTTTTCTTCTCTCCCTTTTCCTCCAGCTGTTTTTAAAACCTAGTTTTGTTAATATAGTAATCGACATTAATTTGGAAAGTCACGAACACACCGTGATGCCGAACGTCATCCATGGATGATGAACAAGGCCGGCATATGGATAGTAATAAAATTTAAAAAATCGTAACAAATATATGTATATATGTTTTTTGTTTTGTTTTTTTTTGTTTTTAATTTTAAGACCCCTCCCCTCTCCCCCCCCACACACACACAAAGGACCCCCATCCCCCCCCCCCCCCCCCCCGGTCGATTTTAAGGTCTAGTTTACTAATAATCGACATTCCTTTTTAAGATCACGAAAAAAGACAGCCGTGGGCGCTGCCATTTTGTGTCTGGCAGTCTGTGCCTTTGACGTCATGAACTAGGCCGGCACGACATGTGTCAGCAGTACTGAGATTTGCGATGTGTATTTTTTATTTTTTAAATATTTTTTTAATTTTATTTCTTTAGTTCGATAATGTGTGATGGAAAGCTTTCGTTATAAAATGTATGGCTGATCCGGGGACTAGCGAGAGAGCCCAAGCCAATAATTTACGCCTCTGTTGTACTTGTAGTTGTTGTTCTACGTTTGCGTTTGAAATCCAGACGAATGAATTAGGTTTACCGTGTTTCAAAAAGTACCTCATTGCATATTCAGTTAATGGCCAGAAACATTGGAGTGCTTTCACAACACTGAACAAAGTCGGTGTAAGAACAATGTACAGAGATGAACGACACAACGCAAAAATTCGTAGAACAGCAATTCTCAAATCACACTGTGATTTGATGAGTATTATTAAACGATATAATTATTGTATGCACGGCTCACTTTCACCGCATTTTAAAGGTGGACGCATTTTTGTTGTTTTGTTGGGTGTTTTTTTTTTGGTTTTTTTTTCCCCCGACGCCTGGACTGATTGACAACCTGATGAAAGATTGACTAGAAAAATTAACGGCGATGTAAGAGAGAGAGGAGAAGAGAGAGAGAGAGAGAGAGAGAGAGAGAGAGAGAGAGAGAGAGAGAGAGAGAGAGAGTCAAGTTTTTATTTGTCTATAGGCCTGTGGCCCGTTACAAAGGGATTGTGAGTTCGTGTTCAGTACTAGTAAACGAGGAAAACATAATTAGCAGCATGCGCTAATGACAACAATAAGCATAATTTCATGGATCCAGAGAGAGAGAGAGAGAGAGAGAGAGAGAGAGAGAGACACACACACACACACACACACACACACACACACACACACCACACACACACACACACACACACACACACACACACACACACACACACACACACACACACACACACACACACACACACACACACACTCACAGTGGCGAGGAGGGTGGACTTTCAGCTGTGACCAGTGTTAGAACTATGCCGGTTCGGAGTTCGGGTAAGACAAAGATAACCAAAAATGAACGTTGTCCCATGCTCACAGGAGTGTGAAAGGTTTGGAATTTATTTGAAATGATTCAGTGACGCCTGAGGGAGATGTGTGTCAAAATGTTGGGCTTGGCTCAAGCGTTATCAGTATGTTCGAAAAGTGAATGAATGAATAACTGCTGAATGGATGGGGTAGGGGTGTAGTACACACGGCATACGAGTGGTTACAAGTTGCTCGACATAAAAACTATAAAAACTAAACAAAAAAACAAAGAAACAAAAAATGCTATTCATTATTCGATGTGGAAGAAGAAGAAAAAAGGGGGTGGGGGGGGGGGGGGGGGGGGGGGGGGAGAGGACAGTCATATGTAATCTGTATTTTAGTTTTGTTAATTTGCCTGCACACCCACACCCACACCCCCCCCCACACACACACACACACACACACTCGGAAAAAAATCAACGGTATTACTTTCTATTCAGACCTCGCTCGCTGACGAACTGTCTATAGAATTTCTCTGCACCTGCGTGCAGGAACACAAAGTGCAGCTACCTGATCTGGTCACCTGATCAATGCACGGCTTACAACACCAACTGCTGTCTGTTTGGTGTGTGTGGCGTGCCACTGTGTGTGTGTGTGTGTGTGTGTGTGTGTGTGTGTGTGTGTGTGTGTGTGTGTGTGTGTGTGTGTGTGTGTGTGTGTGTGTGTGTGTGTGTGTGTGTGTGTGTGTGTGTGTGTGTGTGTGTGTGTGTGTGTGTGTGTGTGTGTGTGTGTGTGTGTGTGTGTGTGTGTGTGTGTGTGTTGTGTGTGTGTGTGTGTGTGTGTGTGTGTGTGTGTGTGTGTGTGTGTGTGTGTGTGTGTGTGTGTGTGTGGTTGTGTGTGTGGTGTGTGTGTGTGTGTGTGTGTGTGTGTTGTGTGTGTGTGTGTGTGTGTGTGTGTGTGTGTGTGGTGTGTTGTGTGTGTGTGTGTGTGTGTGTGTGTGTGTGTGTGTGTGTGTGGTGTGTGTGTGTGTGTGTGTGTGGTGTGTTGTGTGTGTGTGTGTGTGTGTGTGTGTGTGTGTGTGTGTGTGTGTGTGTGTGTGTGTGTGTGTGTGTGTGTGTGTGTGTGTGTGTGTGTGGTTGTTATTGATGCCGTTTCTGTGGGACTGCTCGTGTTTGTTTTTCGTTTGTTTGTTTGTCGTTTGTTACTACCGCAAAGCTAATTGGTCGATAGGTCTGCAGATCAGTCAGTCGGCGAAATCAGCATCTGCATTAACACTGACACACTCACACGTAGACAGACAGACAGACACACACACAATGACATGCACGCACGCACGCACACACACACGCATGCACGCACATACACACACACACGAGCGCGAACGCAAACACGCACACACGCACAAAGAAATGATCCAAAAAAAGGAAAGAAACAAGTGAACAAAAACAGAATAAATAAATAAACCAAATATACACCATACATAATAAGGTAATAAACAAAGAATATAATTATTATGCGAAAACAATATTCGTTCCGTTACGTCACCACACAAAATCTCAGCCTGTCAGTCTACATAGCTTTAAAAATAAATATATATATTTTAAAGGGGGCCGGGGGGGGGGGGGGGGGGGGGGGGGGGGGGAGAGGGCTGGTGGCGGAGAGCGAGCAAGTGTGCATACGGACAAAGTGCTAAATCAGAGACACGCAAACTAACTAAATAAATAAACAAGCAACAAACTGGTAAGCCGATTTACAACCTGCTAAAAAAGATGGAACTCATGAAAGGGCTTAGCATAGAGAGAGGACAGGAGATGTGTGGCATATATATAAGATATATATATTGATAGGGGTGGATTATATATACCTAGACTGAATGAGCATACGTTTGGACTTGTGCCATGTTCAGTTTGCTCGATGATTTTTGCATACAGTTATAATCTTTCGGTATTTCTTTTCTCATTCTAACTGGGAAGGCACTAAAGGTGTCAAACGTGTGTGTATGCGCGCGCGCGCGCATGTGTGTGTGTGTGTGTGTGTGTGTGTGTGTGTGTGTGTGTGTGTGTGTGTGTGTGTGTTGTGTGTTGTGTGTGTGTGTGTGTGTGTGTGTGTGTGTGTGTGTGTGTGTGTGTGTGTGTGAGTGTGTGTGTGTGTGTGTGTCTGTTCACATGCAGACCCAACTCTGCCTGCCACATTTCTGAATTTGCGTGGCTTCCGGTTTGACTTTCCTGAGGCAAGTTTGATTGGAGACAAAGATTTTCACGCGTGACTGACTCTTCTTGGCCGGTGTTAGGGCGACCCATTAGCCGTTGGGGGAAAATGGGTTGGTGGTGGTGGTGGTGGTGGTGGTGGTGGTGGCGGTGGTGATGGTGTTGGTGTTGGCTGAGTCATTTACAGGTTAATGTCTCACGAACTTGGACTCGGAGTCGGCTCAGGAGCTGTGTGAAAGTCGAGGTGGACGTCCAGGGCTCCCTGTCCCTAATAGTCCGTACAGCCTCGGTGGGCGTAATGCAACACTGAAGACAATGAAGAACTGGGCAAAATATGCGCATACATTACTTACCGTAATACAGCATAGTTCACACCCGCTCTTGCACTCATGCATTAAGAAAATGAACCGTCTTTGTTTTGATAGTGCTTCTGTTGCTTGCATTGTTTTGGATCTATCTCTCCGCTAGGCTACAATGCATTAAACATTTGAGTCTTTTGTGGTGGGGAATCAGGGGGCAGATGACACAAAAAATATATACGTATGCGACTTTTCGTCAAGGTGCTTAGAGTCAAACTTTATATAATAGTATGCGAGTTGTCACAGTATTTTGAGGCACTCTCTCTCTCTCTGTGTTCCTATGTGACTTTTCGTCAAAGTGTTTAGAGCCAAGCTTTATATGTACGCAGAGTTTATGGGTTATATCTATTGCTCTCTCGCTACATATCTATATTTATACGCGACTTTTGGTGACAGTGGTTTGAACTACTCTCTGTGTGTGTGTCTCTCTCTGTATGTCTCTTGTCTGTCTGTCTGTCTCTGTCTCTGTCTGTCTGTCTGTCTGTCTGTCTGTCTGTGTTTTTGTCCAGAGGTGTCCCTGCGGTGTTGAAAGGACGGTTAAAAATCCAGTCCAACGTTGAACTAACCCTCTGTGCCCGTGTCTCTGTCTGTGTTACAGCGACCAGCGCCTCCCAGATGTGCCGGCCCCACTTCCACTCGCCCTTGCACTCCTGGATCGCCGCCGAGTCCGGCAAGTCCATGGTGCCGCACGCGCACTCGGGGTGGATGCAGGCCGCCGCCTCGCACTTCTCCAACCGTTCCCTCGGCCACCCGTCCCCGACGGCACCGCTGGCCGAGCACCCCGGTACCGCTGCCACGTCCCTGGCCTCCTCCGCCGGCTGGATGGCGGCGGCCTCTTTCAGCAGCAAGTCGCCCAGCCACCCGTCGCCCTCCGGGCACCCGCCCTCCACGTCACAGGCCACGTCCTCGTCCTTCTCCTTCCCGCCCA
>JABMCL010000344.1:295000-297500 GCA_018857735.1 Alviniconcha marisindica | reverse complement strand
GTGTGTGTGTGTGTGGTTTGAAGGAGTAAAACAGAATATGTTGTAATCTTCTTTGTACGTGTTTGAACCCCTATGGTCACCCATCTCTCTCTCTCGCGCGCGCGTCCCCTACCCCCCTCTCTCACACGCACACACACACACACACACACACACACACAAAAACGCAAGTCTCTCCCCTCCCCCCCCCCCCTTCTCTCTCCCTCTCCTTCTCTCTCTTACTCCCTCTCTCTCCCCCCTCTCTCTCCCTCCTTCTCTCGCTCTCAGCATCCCTCTCAGTCGACCATTTAGACCTGCGCTCTCTCTTCTGTCCCTCTCAAATTCCGCAAATTCACTCCGGGGAGGGGAGGAGTGGGTTAAAATGTACATACATGTACAAAAATCAAACAGAGAAATAGCGGCAGGCAGTGGTCAGTCAGCCACTGGCTCCAGTCGGGTCAGCAAATCTATCAGTTACCACGGACAGGGGTCAGGCAGTGCAGACCAGTTCCACCGACACACAGTTAGTTGTCCAACTCGGCTGCTTTACGACTATGGTACCCACAATCCCTCGCGCGGCACCCACAATCCCTCGCGGGTTCCGGAAACCCGCTGTCCGTCCGCGAAGACTTGCCTCTAGTTCTTCGTTGTCCAGGTAGGTAGGTAGGTAGGTAGGTGGTAGGTAGGCAGTGTTGCTTAATGTCCTCAGATGTCAGTTGACATATTAGGGACAAGCTGAGACCAATGCCGAAGCGTGGCTCAATATAGCTTTACGTCCACGGAAACCAGAAGGCTCGTTAGGACGGACAGCCCAGGACGGCCACCTCGACTCGCGTCCAGCGTGTCCACACTGACTTTCAAGTGTTTGGCCAATCTGGGCCCGTGCGGTGGTGGGCTTGGCCAAGCTCCTTTTTGCCCTGCTGACCGCTGGGCAGCGGTCATTATGGTAATTACTGCCAGCCGGCCAGCCAGCGCGTGACAACAATGGGAACGGAACTAAATGCTCGCAAGGGACCCGAAGGAACATCCAACACTACTACGACGCGGCACCGACGAGGACTGCCTGTCCGCCGGCTGCTGTCTTCATCAGGGCTAATTTTGTTGAAGAGCCGTGGGGTTTTGTTTGTTGTTGTTTTGTGTGTTTCGCTGGTGGGGATGGGGGGGGGGGATCTTGTTTTCGGTACACCTCACCCTTTCCCACTGAGCTCACCACTTCCGGTATATACCGAGTTGTCGCGGCCGTACGGACGAGACTAGAGAGAGAGAGAGAGAGAGAGAGAGAGAGAGAGAGAGAGAGAGAGAGAGAGAGAGAGAGAGAGAGAAGACTCAGCTCATAGAGGAAGGCTGTTCATTCTTGGACTCTGTATCTAACCTTTTCTCGCTTCAGCTTTCAAATAAGACCCGTTGTCTGCTGTTGAAATCGGCAGTATCATGAGCCGTAATCAAAACTGTTTTGAGATGTTGATAGGCAAAGGCAGATGCAGATGCCTCTTGCGGCACTGAAGCCACAGACGTTTCTCTGTCGGCGGCGGGGTCTGCCATCAAGATCCCACCACCACCTAAAAGCTGATTTCTTTGCACGCTGGTTGTTGCTTTTCTCTTACACCTTATCTTGCTCCGCCCCTGACACACAATCAGTTGTCGCTCGCTTGTAAAACCCTGTGTGCTAGATCGGTCCGGAGGCTGGGTAGAGTCCCAATCTTGCCTACATTTGGTCTACCCCTTCCATCCACACCCATCAAGTGGCCTCTCCGGAAAGCCGAACCGATGACAGGCACTCGGGACTGTTGTGCGCATGTCCGCCTGATAGGAAGTGACGTGGGCTTGTCGCCCTTGTTAACCAAACCGAGGCTTTGATGGCGGCGGAAGACTGGCGCAGAAGCATCAAACTCGCCTGACCTCGCTTTGAAACGACGCCATTAGTGCACGTGAATCTCTCGGCTTCGGCTGTTTCCCCTGGCCTTCTCTCAGCAGTCACTGTGTGTACTTCTCCAAATCATATACCCCTCCGCCGGCCCCTCCCTCCCACCTCCCCCTTGTACCCTGCCCCCTACCACCACCCCACCACCCCTGCAACCTCCTTTCTCTTCACCTTACCCCTTCTGCCCACCAAGTTTGATTTGCTGCCCGGGAACCAGGTTTCAGAAGAAGAAGAAAAATCCACAAAAGGGGGGGGGGGGAAGAAGGAGAAGAAAAAAAATCACTTTCGTGGTTAGTTTTCTATCTGCATTGAGTAATCTTGCCCTGTGACTCCGTTTAATGGGTTTTGAGCTGCTTCTGTCAGATTATCTGAGATCAGATCATGGTGATAGGTTGATTGGGCTTCCTGCGGTCTCTCCGCGGCGTTTTTACAATTTAATGCAGTTACGGCCTTTGCCCCTTCGGGATTTGGAACTTTATAGTTTCGTTAAGATACTGAACGCGTAACCCCCTCCCCCCCCCCCCACCCCCTCCCCCCAGCCCCCCTGCCCACTCACCCTCCCCTCCACCCACCCACCCACCCCACCCACCGCCACCACCACCA
>JABMCL010000344.1:287500-290000 GCA_018857735.1 Alviniconcha marisindica | reverse complement strand
GGGGGTTGGGACCAGAGGAGTAAAGAAAAAAGCAAGAGGAAAAAATTCAGGGAAAGACTTAAAAATGTTTTGATTCTCTCTTTTTTCTCCCGCTTGCTTCTCTTTACTTCTCTGCTTTGGAGGCGATATACAGACTGCCTGAATCGTCATGGAAGTGGCAGCTCATGCAGTTACACATGATTTCAACTGACGTACTGCACAGCATGAGAAAACTAGTTCACGAGAGAGAGAGAGAGAGAGAGAGAGAGAGAGAGAGAGAGTCTCTAGGTTCCACCATGTGGAAAGGGTTCCTCGTCCACGTTGGTAATTTAGCTTTTATTCTGGATAGCTGTTCCAGTTTCATTACGTCTTAAAGCTGTCAATGGTGCCTGCGTTGTGTATTAACCTTGTGTATTTTTCGGGAAAGTCTTCCTACTTCTCCCACCAGCCTTTTGTACTCTGTTTTTCTCTGTCTCTCATTTTCAGTTTTATTTGTATGGAGTTGAAAAGGTGCAAAGCTTTGAGGTTTCCAGTGGCCTGAAGTTATTGGGTGAAAATGTGTCAGGAGTTTGCAAGCGTGCACCAACGTTTATGTAAGGTTTTTCCCTTTAAACGAAATGTCAGCTGCTTCAGACATAACTCTGGACCCATGAACTCCACTCCTTTTATGCAGCGTGTCTTTCTCGTCTGTCCTTTTTATATTTTACGCCAGAAGTGGTGTTTTTAGTGTGTGTGTGTGTGTGTGTGTGTGTGTGTGTGTGTGTGTGTGTGTGTGTCTGTGTGTGTGTGTGTGTGTGTGTGTGTGCGTGCGTGCGTGCGTGCGTGCGTGCGTGCATGCGTGCGTGCGCATGCGTGCGTGCGCGCGAAGCGTGTGTGTGTGTGTGTGTGTGTGTGTGTGTGTGTGTGTAGTGCTTGTGTGCGCGCACGCGCGCGCGCGCGCGCGAGCCAGAACCAACGGGTCACTTCTCTGGTGCCGCGCGTGCACCTATCACCGCGCCTCGGCACGTGCGTCACGCTTGCGGTGCACGGATAAGATCGAAAGCTTTTAGCAAATCGATCGGCCGCTCGGGGTCGATTGGAAATGTAGCAGTTGTAAATAGCTGGTTGCATGCAAGCAAACACGGGCTCGCCTCGCCCTGCCAGGGGGCAAACAGTGCCAGCATCTGTTCCTAAACGCTTGCGGTTTGTGGGATTCAGCCGCGGTCTTCTCCCGGACCCGAGGGTGGGGCATTTGTGACTGATCACGCTCGCCCGCGACGGAGTCGGGTGTGCTCGTGATCGCAGCAATGGGAGAAAATCAAAAGACACTGTGAGGAATTTCTATGAGGAGGACAGTTTCAGGGTTCCAGAACGAGCTTCCTGCCCGCGCGAGTTACGGGTTGTAGTTGTGACATTCCCACACAAACCTTCACGGTAAACCGTATTACGTTACACAGTTAGTACGCACGACCGTGCAAGGGGTTCCCCAAGGTCCGACTGTTCTGATGTTAATGATTTCGTCCCTGGGTTTAAAATACAAAGAAACTAACTAGCTTTGGCTGCCTTGAGCATCACAAATGTATTGCAGACTAGCTCCACATACCACAAGCAAGAAACATATATCAAATGTATACGGGTTGGGAGGGGGGGGGGGACAGTCACATTGAGAGGTACGGAACTTAGTTACATTGATGCAGAGGGCTGACACCGATGCCGACAGTCACGTTGAGGTATAGAACGGACCGTCACGCTGAGAGGTACAGATTGACACCGATGCCGACAGTCACGTTGAGATATAGAACTGACTGTCACAGTGAGCGGTACAGGACTGAAACTAGTGCATACAGTCACGTTGAGGTATAGAAGTAACAGTCACGTTGAGAGGTACAGGACTGACACTAGTGCATACAGTCCCGTTGAGGTATAGAACTGACAGTCACGTTGAGAGGTACAGGACTGAAACCAGTGCATACAGTCACGTTGAGGTAAAGAACTGACAGTCACGTTTAAGGGCTGACATTAGTGTCGGCAGTCACGCTGAGGTACCAGACCTACACCGATGCCTGCCTGCCTGCCTGCTGTTGGCGCTGTAAATCACAGTTGCACGTGCCGACCCCTATACAGCCCAGCCCTGTGCATGCTGGAGACGACGTGTCTCCCCAAGACACCGGAAGCACCGCCCTGAATGGCTGTCATGTGGTTGTTGGCCTCCACAACTCCCAGTCTCGTGGGTCCCATATACTATTTCTGCTGCACTACGTGTGTGTGTGTGTGTGTGTGTGTGTGTGTGTGTGTGTGTGTGTGTGTGTGTGTGTGTGTGTGTGTGTGTGTGTGTGTGTGTGTGTGTGTGTGTGTGTGTGTTGGGAGGTGGCCTCCAGAACTCCCAATCTCCGGAGTCCCATATACTATTTCTGCTTCACTACGTGTGTGTGTGTGTGTGTGTGTGTGTGTGTGTGTGTCTGTGTGTCTGTGTGTGTCTGTGTGTGTGTGTCTGTGTTGGTGGTGATGTGTGTGTCTGTGTCTGTGTCTGTGTCTGCGAGTT
>JABMCL010000344.1:280000-285000 GCA_018857735.1 Alviniconcha marisindica | reverse complement strand
GTTAACTTTCCTTATCTGACACAGCCTACATACGTATGGTCAATCTCTCTGTCTGCTCACACACTCCGTGTCTCTGTCTGTCTGTCTCTGTCTCTGTCTCTGTTTCTCTGTCTGTCTGTCTGTCTCTGTCTGTCTGTCTGTCTGTCTGTCTGTCTGTCTCTCGTTTCCTTATTTGACACAGCCTACATACGTATGGTCAATCTCTCTGTCTGCTCACACACTCCGTGTCTCTGTCTTTCTCTGTCTGTCTGTCTGTCTGTCTCTGTCTGTCTGTCTGTCTCTCTGTCTGTCTGTCTCTGTCTGTCTGTCTGTCTGTCTGTCTCTCGTTTCCTTATCTGACACAGCCTACATACGTATGGTCAATCTCTCTGTCTGCTCACACCCTCCGTGTCTCTGTCTGTCTGTCTGTCTGTCTGTCTCTGTCTGTCTGTCTCTCTCTGTCTCTCTCTCTCATTCTCTCTCTTTCTCTCTCTCCCCTCCCGCCCCCCTCCTCCTCCCCCCTCTCTCAGTTCGCCAGTTTGTCTGTCAGGCGCGCCGTTCAGGAAGGGACCACACGGAAGGCGATCAGAGGACGGAAACGCGTCCATTAGTGCCTCAAGATGAGCACTGCTCACCTCGGAATCGTCTCCGCAGACAAAACAAACCGCGATGCCTTTACTAGCACGTTTCTCGTCTGAGGCAGAGTGCACGGTGTAGCCCTGCCTTGTTTTCCTGTCTTTTACAACGCTGAGGTGATGCCTTGCCCCTCCCCCCCCCTCCCACCCCTCCCCACCCACTCCCCCTTCCCTCCCACCCCACACCCCCACACCCACACCCACACCCCGCCGTGTCTGTAAGAAGACGAGGCGTCGCCTTGTCTTGTTCTTGTTCTGTTCTCTTTACAGAGACGAGAAAAGAAAGTGTCCCGTCTTGTTGTTTTTGTTTATCTTTACAACTGAGCAGGTGCTTTGTCTTGTTTCCTTGTCTTAATAACATCGCTATGATATAACCCTGCCGTGGTTGACTGGGCTTTAAAAACCAGTTATCTATCTACGCTATCTGAGCGTTAAAAACCAGTTATCCATCTACGTTGTCTTAGCAAAACAGGGCGGTGTTTTGTCTCGTTCTGTTCTCCTTACAGAGAGAGGAGGTGCATAGTAAAATCAGTTATCTGTCTACGTTGTCTTAGCAAGACAGGGCGGTGTTTTTGTCTCGTTCTGTTCTCCTTACAGAGAGAGAGGAGGTGCATAGCTTCGTCTTGTTTTCGTGTCAGTTTTAACAAGACGAGGCGGAACTTAATCATTGCCTTGTCCTCCTCTTCTCTTTACGTGAAGGATGCGCTTTGTTTTGTTCTCTAGTTGTTGTTGTTGTTTGTTTGTTTATACAGCTAGGAGATGCTTTACCTGCTGTGTTTAAATGTTTTATTATTTTTATAGTGTTTACAAAGAGGAGGTGCTTTGTCTTCTGTTGTCTGTACAAGGAGGAGGTTCTTTGTCTTCTTCTCTTGTCTATGCAAGGAGGAGGTTCTTTGTCTTCTTCTCTTGTCTATGCAAGGAGGAGGCTCTTTGTCTTCTTCTCTTGTCTATGCAAGGAGGAGGTTCTTTGTCTTCTTCTCTTGTCTATGCAAGGAGGAGGTTCTTTGTCTTCTTCTCTTGTCTGTACAAGGAGGAGATTCTTTGTCCTCTTCTCTTGTCTGTACAAGGAGATTCTTTGTCCTCTTCTCTTGTCTGTACAAGGAAATTCTTTGTCTTCTTCTCTTGTCTGTACAAGGAGATTCTTTGTCTTCTTCTCTTGTCTGTACAAGGAGGAGATTGTTTGTCCTCTTCTCTTGTCTGTACAAAGAGGAGATTCTTTGTCCTCTTCTGTTGTCTGTACAAAGAGGAGATTCTTTGTCCTCTTCTGTTGTATGTGCAAGGAGGAGGTTCTTTGTCCTCTTGTCTGTACAAGGAGGAGGTTCTTTGTCCTCTTGTCTTGACTTTACAACGAGGATGTTCTTTGTCTTCTTCTCTTGGCTGTACAACTTGAGGGGGAGATTCTTTGTCCTCTTCTATTATCTGTACAAGGAGGAGGTGCTTTGTCTTGCTTCCTAGTCTTTAAAACGAGGAGGCACTTGAGTCTTGTTTTAACGTTAATACAATCACAAGAAGGTGTTTCCGAGTCTTGTTCTCTTGTCTTTGCAAGGAGGAGGTGCTTTGCTTTGTTTTCTTGTCTTTACAACGAGAAGGCACCCTACCGGTCTTGTTCTCTTGTTTTCACAAACGACCAACTTGATCTTGTTTATGATGTTTTTCACAATCACAACGGAGACGCCTTGTGGCCTTCTCTTCTCATTACAACAACGGGGTTGTTGTTGTTTTCTTGGTGGTCTTCCGGTGTCTTTTGTGTGTGTCGTTTTGTCACTTCTTTGTTTGTTCTTCATCATGTAACTCGAAACCCATAGTTATGATCATAAGGCCACGGTCCCCTTTTTTTAAATAGTTTTTGTTGTAGCGGTGGTATGCAAGTCAGTAAATCAGTTTCTTCTCGTTCCTCTTGTTCTTTTGTGTTAGCCCCAATTTCCGGAAAACATGTGACAATTTGGTCTTGCACGCGCAAGGGGGGGTTCTGGTTGTTGTTTTTTAAATCCGTTAGTGGGTATGGAGGTGTGTGTGAGTGTGTGTGTGGGAGGGGGGAGGGGGGTGTTGAGTGTGAGCGGGCATGGGAACTGGGGGGAGGAGAGGGGGGAGGGAGGAGTTCGGTAGTTCATGCTGACAGTGGTGTGGTGCAATGCACACAAAGCATGGAGGTGTGTTTGTGTAGGATTTGACCCCCAGCCCCATAAATCTGTGAAGCCAACAGCCGTCGTTCGTCGGTTTGCGCGGCCCCTGTCGTGGTGTGTTGTTTGTGAAAACATAGCCAACGTCGCTTGGAACCAGACTAAAAACAAGAACGGGAGGAGAAGAATGAATGGGTAAGGTTTGGAGGTGGAGTGGGGGGGGGGGATGTTTTGTGCTAAAGGCTTTTCGCTATTTTCTGGTTCGGATGCAAACAGATAATACACGAAATACTGGAAACTGTACAAGCAAGAGAGCAAGCAGCCCAGTGAAGGTCCAGTTTCTGTATCTCTGTCCCCGTCTTTGTCTCTGTCAGCCATCACTCTGTCTCTGATACGTCTCTTTCTGTCTCCGTTTCTCTGTCTCCGCCTGTCTGTCATCTCTGTCATCTCTGTCAGTCAGTCAGCACTGTGTCTCCGATATGTCCCTTTCTGTCTCCGTTTCTCTCCATCTGCCTCTGCCTGCCTCCGTTTCTTCCGTTTCTTCCCACCCAGCCGCCCCGAACAATAAACCAGTCCCGCAAAGATAATAGTTGAAATGAAAACGGTGTGATATAAGAAGCGAGGTCTTGGATGACTGACCGTACCACCCCTGAACAGCCTTATCGCGCACTTTCACGTTATGGTAGTAGACCTGACACACGAATCCAATAATTCTAGTGACCGGATGAACCGATAGCTATTGTATTATAGCTCTCCCTCGGTCCCTCTTCTCCATTGCGCTCTCCTAATCCCTCTCACCCCCCACCCCCCCTCCACCCCCCACCCCCCACCCCACACACCCCCAATACCTTCTCCTACTCATCATCCACCCGGCTCCATCCAGCTCCTCCTCCTCGTCATCCCCGCACAGCGTAACGGTCGCAACATGTCGATCAGTCGCGCAACACCTTCCCGTGTAACAGAACCCGTCCCCCAGGACAGCCTCGCGCTGGCGTGTCAGTGACACGCAACCCGTTGCTGGACCGAGCTGCACGTGCAGATGATACTCGCACAGCACCGACACCTACAGGATCTCGTGTGCGTCGCACGGAATGGACCAAGCTGGCCGGGTCACCAGGGGAGGGATAGCTGAGAAGAAGGTCTGCGTCGGTTGCGTCGGGTCGGAGGGTGTCTGTATCACGACGAGGGTTGGGGTTGGGTTGGGGGTTGGGGGGGGGGGGGTTGGGGGGTGGGGGTGGGAGTGCAAGTGTCTGTGGAGTGATGAGGAATACAAACACCTATTTTGTTGATTGAATGTGATGACCGCCTTTCCCTGGAGCGTCAACTGATACATCCCGCGTGGGCTCAGCGTGGTGTAATTTTGTTCGTGATATTTTTATGGGGGAGGTTGGTTTTTGTGTGTGTTTTTTACCGGGGGATGGGGGGGGGGGGGGCGGGGGGGGCCATTGTTGACGTAGTTTGGCCTTTTGATGTTTGTTAATGAATTGCTTTTCTTTGGGGCTGTGTGTTGGTGTGTGTGTGTGTGTGTGTGTGTGTGTGTGTGTGTGTGTGTGTGTGTGTGTGTGTGTTTGTGGTGTGTGTGTGTGTGTGTGTGTGTGTGTGTGTGTGTGTGTGTGTGTGTTTTGTGGGTGTTGTGTGTGTGTGTGTGTGTGTGTGTGTGTGTGTGTGTGTGTGTGTGTGTGTGTGTGTGTGTCCCTCTGTCTGTCTGTCTGTCTGTGTCTGTGTCTGTATCTGTATATGTATGTGTGTGTGCGTATGTGTGTGTGTGTGTGTGTGTGTGTGTGTGTGTGTGTGTGTGAGAGAGAGAGAGAGAGAGAGAGAGAGAGAGAGAGAGAGAGAGAGAGAGAGAGAGAGAGTTATTGCTATCGAACAATGCTGTTTGGGTCGGATGAGTTTTGTAGTCTGTTTTGTTTGAGTGACTTTATTGTTGGGGCGTTGTGCCTGGTATGTTGTGTGGAGCAGCTATTGTCGTTTTCATTGGTATTAATTCTGGGTTTCATATGAGCTCCGTTCATTAAGGCTTGCACGTTAGTGATAATAAACAGGTTTAGTCTGATGGACTTTGATTCATGGGCGCTTTAAACGGACCATCATGTTCTAAGCTGTGGCAGCAACTATGAAAAACACCACCAACACACTTTCTCTCTTTCTCTTCTCTCTCTCTCTCAGTCTCTGTCTTTGTTTCTCTCTGTCTCTCTTTGTCTCTGTCTGTCTCGCATTCGCTTTGTCTCGCTTTCTCTGTCTGTCTGTCTCTCTCTCTCTCTGT